>RCUC01148165.1:0-23880 GCA_003697995.1 Taxidea taxus jeffersonii
GGGTTGCTGGGTTGGAGTCCTCTCAGGGCAGCTCCTCAGGATGGCAGGTGTGAGGTGAGCCTGCCCGCAACAGGTCTGTGGCAGAGCTCGGTATGGCCCCAACTGTCAGATGCTTCCAGGAGGGAGCCCTGATTCACTTCCTCTTCTGTTCCTCAGAGCTTAGCAAGGAGCCTTCCTTATGAAAGTGTCTTAAACACTGTTGAAAGAATGCTTGCTTGTTATAGAGGAGGAGCTTGGAGCATGACTCCTACAGTGAGGACTTGTTCTGACTTTGGAGAGAGGACAGTCAGGTTTTGTGTCTGGAAAGGGTGAGTCAGCCAGTGGTCTGGACGGGAACCCAAAACGAGGAGCTGAAGCCAGGGTGTTGGCTGGGAACCGGTGGCCTCGAGACTCATCTCTGCTACTTACTTGTTGGCGAACTAAGCCTGATGCCCTAGGCCCCTCATCTGTAAAATGGGTATCAAAGTGTTGTAGGATTGCCTGACGTAAGGTATAAGCCTTCAGGAAACTATACAGTGAAGTGCCCATATAAGGAATTTAGGCAGTTGAGGGGCGCCTGGCTGGCTCGGCTGGTGGAACATGCAACTCTCGATCTCAGGGTTGTAAGTTCAAGCCCCACATTGGGTGTAGAGATTACTTAAAAATAGAATATGTTGTTTTTTCCCCCCAAGATTATTTATTTATTTATTTGACAGAGAGAGAGAGAGGGAACACAAGCAGGGGGAGTGGGAGAGGGAGAAGGCTCCTCGCTGAGCAGGGAGCCTGATGTGGGCTTGATCCCAGGACCCTGGGATCATGACCCAAGCCAAAGGCAGATGCTTAATGACTGAGGCACCCAGGTGCCCTTAAAAATAAAATATTTTTATTTATTTATTTTTAAAAGATTTTATTTATTTGACAGAGATCACAAGTAGGCGGAAGCAGGCAGAGAGAGAGAGAGAGAGAGAGAGAGGGAAACAGGCTCCCCGCTGAGCAGAGAGCCTGATGCGGGGCTCGATCCCAGAACTCTGGGATCATGACCTGAGCCAAAGGCAGAGGCCTTAACCCCCTGAGCCACCCAGGTGTCCCCAAAATAAAATATTTTTTAAAAAAGGAACTTAGATTATTTGAAGTCCAGCTACAGTGAAAGGACAGTGTGATATCATGGGGATGCTATACAGTTAGATCATTGTTTGCTAAGTGGAATTGTACTAGGTGAGAGGTCATTATTGGAGGACTCATATGAGTGGGGCACTGACATATATTGATTTTTTTAGAAAACGACGAAGCTGTAGAGTATTGTTCTGCTCTTAGAGATGAGCAAACGGAGGCTTCTAGAAGTTCAGTACCTTTCCCAAGGTCAGATGAAGTAGACAAACTGGGATTCGGACCCAGGTCGGTTCACCCAGTGCTGGTTCTATTTAGTGTCTGGCCCATCAAGGCTCAGAGAGGCTGGCTGGTACTCCCTGTGCTGTCTGTGCTCCCCTCCGAGCACTCCTACAGTCTGGCTGTGGATGTGGAGGCCAGCTGCCTCTTGTTTTCCCATCAGCCTTGTCTCCTGAATGTCACCCAGTTCAAGGTGGGCTTTTGATGTCCCATCTGCTGAAGTGGACCCACCAAGTCCCTGGGGCCTCACACAGAGTCCCCCTGGGAGTGGAGAAGAACTTCTATTTCCAGCAGAGGAACAGACTTTAGGGAAAGTGGGTCTTCCTCACGAGGAGCTGGAAATGACCGTTCCTGGGCACGCACCTTGCTTCCCCAGCACAACGCTGGTTTCCCAGGCACTCTGCGGTTACCCCACGATTACTCTGGAATACTGACTTGAACAGCAGCCTCTGAGCCAACAGCAGCTGCTTTCTGGGAGAGGGTGTGGCCGTGGGATCAAAAAGGCTCCTATCTTGGCACTCCTTAGAATTGGTTTAAGCTTCAGCTCCACTAGCGACAAGCTGCAGGGTCTTGGGCTAGTGAGCTTTTCAGAGCCTGCTGCTTTCTTGGGGGGAAGACAGGGGGGGACCTTATTTTGACAATTTAATACATATTAAATGCATGCTATTCAATGTGAAGAAAACAGAAAAGCAAAAAAGAAATACACTTTTACATCTTTTGAGGTTAATTTTTTCTTCCTGTGTTCCATATATGTAGTTATTTCATTAAGATAATGGACACATCTTTGAGTGTTGCTTTTTTCAGCTAATGTGCATTGAAAGGCATGGGGGGCGTGTTAACAGTTTTGTCCTCTAAAACAGCTCCATGGTTTTCCACTCTAAGCCCTCCTGTTATCTAACCCACTGTTGTGGGATAGGAAATTGGGTCTCACCTCCCTCCCCATCAACAGCCTTGACTTCTTCATCTTTAAAATGGGATCCCAGCGCCCATCTTGCCAGGTGGCCGTGCGAGTTTGGTCCGTGGTCAGCGCTCATCAGTGTTTGCTTCTTTCCTGGGCCCTTTCTGGCCACAGGTTCCTTTCATGTAGGATCTCTACTGTGGTGAGATGAACATCCTCAGGATCAATCCATCTCTCTTCCCCTGCCCAGAGATCCTGCGTACGTGCTCAGGGCCAGCAGCCCACATGGGCCTCCCCCTGGGGCACGGCCACAGCAGACCCTGCAGAGCTGGGCTGCTCCCTCCTGCCTGGGCAGTGTGTTTCCTGCTCTAAGCAGCGGAGCTCGGCAGGGGTGGGCGGGGAGGGGGGCGGCCTGCTTAGTGTCTGTACCACTTGCCGGGCTGGACGTGCTGCCTTTCTGCTAAAGCTGCCATGGCCTTTGGAGCGGGACCCTTGCATTTCACATCTGCTGTCCCCAGGGCTGGTCCTCTCCCCACCGCCCCCGACCCCTGAATTAATTGGAGTGTGTGAGGTTTCCTTCACAGTGCATGTCAAGGGCTGGCCACGCTAGGCATGGTATATGGTAAGCCTTGTGCCTAGTTTTTGTCTGAACCCAACTAAATAAAACATCATGTTTTCCCCATTGGTTGAGATATATAAACCAGATGTAATTCTGTCTGCCATATGCCCCAGCGTGGTACCCAGGTCTGTGGACAAAGTGAGGGGGATATGCACAGCCTTCTAGGAGGTTTAATTTTTACTATTTGTTTGCCACTGGAGTGGATAGGGAGTGGATTTTATGTTTTGTTTTTGCTTACATGGGAGGACAAAAATACTAATACTGAGAGCCGCTATGTATTGGGGGTTATCACGTGTGGCTGTAGCCGGTGTTCTGCTATAAGCTTTATATGGATTATCTCATTCAGTCCCATGAGGCAGATGGTAGATCAGTCCCCATTTTATAGATGGGGAAACTGAGGCACATGGCTGGTAAGAGGCAGTTGACTCTCTAGAACCACTCCTTATAATCCCACTGGCAACCTTTGTGACAGAGCCAAGTGGGTATTTACGGAAGGATCTAGGACTCTCTCCTCTGCAGCCCCTGCTGCTGTGAGATTAGGAGGAGGTCGGGCTGTTGGCAGGAATGTCCTACACCACCTTTCCTGCTGTGTTCAGGAGTCACCGGCATCTCTCCATTTTGAGAACAAGATAGGAGAGTTGCAGAATCAGAGGGCAGGCATCCTGTGGTTCCTGGAAGCCCTCCCATAGTGGGGAGGCAAGGGCACAGTAGCCATGCTGATGGGGATCCCATAACTAGTCTGGTTCCTCCTGGGGCCACGAGCAGCCCGAGGAGAAGCGAGAGCTGGGGTGAGAAGTCTGAGCACTGGCAAGTCCGGTGCATGACCTTAGATCAAAATCGGGGTGCCAGGGCAGAGCCGACACAGACTGATTGTATTTGCCACGGGTGTGGATATGTGCAATCCAAGTTTATTCAGCTCTCACAGGAGGTATGGGGCTGTAAGGTTTTGCTCATGGCCCTTACCATATGTCTGGAGTTTTCAGTCTGAAAATGCCAACAGGAAAGCACATACACTTATACACATGGGATACATTCACGTGGAGCTTGAACCAGCCTGGGGATCAGCCACAGAAAATTCTCTCATGGGGTGAAGCCTCTGGTTTCCTGCCTGGGTCAATTCTCTTTACAGTGAGAGTCATTCACTCAACAAACATGTAGTTAATTTAGTATTATCCTTCATAACATAAAAATTAAGAAGGTAAATTGAATTCCTTGAGTATCTCTTCATTACCTAGCACTGCATATAATTTTTTTTCAAGATCACAATACAGTAGACCCATTTCTAATTTATCCACCATATAGCATTATTTACACAGGCCCCTTCTTTCTCTTCAGTGCGAGGAGAAGGCAGAGTTGAGTGTCTGTTTACATATTTAAACACACTTACAGGCACCTCTATTTTTACCAATATGCCTGGAACCTGTCAGGGCAACAAGGGAGGGAAATAGAAAACTGACTTGTTCTGTTTTCCATCCTGTTAGCGGGAAATAACTAAGGGAGACTCTCACTGGTCCCTCCGTTGCCAGAGGTGGCTGGTGAATCAGGAAGGGTTTCTCTGCCCAAGATGGCCGCCATGGCCCTACCCAAAACAGGCTGCTTGCCCTTGAGGCTCCTGCCATCTCAAGACACCAACTTGGACGTGGCCGTGGTGGGAGCAGCTTCTGCTGTCACCTGGAACTTCCACGGAGGGTGTGTGGGGTGGATGTTGTGTTTCCCCTCCTGAAGTTGGTCATCCTTGCTGCCTGTGACCTCACACGGAATGTGGGGTCAGGAATCCAGCATGGTTGTGGAAACACACTGAATGGGAAATGATGAACAGGGAGGCTGGTCCCACATGTGTAAAGGGAAGTAGATATGTGCAATTGTTGGTCTAAAACCATGCTGGAGAAATCACTCTGCTCAGCTGGACACAGACAACATTTGTCAGGTTACCAAGCAACTGTAGGCAACACATACTTGTGGGTCTGGGAGGAAGGGGTGAGAAAACTGACTTTCTGTAAATACTCACATCACTTTTCATAATAAGAGCCTGTCCCCAAGCGCTGTTTTGTCCTGGGCGGTCTCAGCCCAAGTCTTGTATCCCCTTCCATTGTGGCCAAGGGCCCTGGAATCAGACTGCCTGTGTACTAGCTTGTGAACATAGGTAATTTATACTCTCTGAGCCTCGGTTTGCCCATCTCTAAGATGAGGATCCTAATAGTTCCAGTCTCTCAGAGGATTAAATGAGTTCATGGTGGTCAAGTTCTTTGTACCTGGCCTGACAGTTTAATAGGTGCTCAGCAACTACATCTGTTAGTCCCCTATACTGTGAGTTTTCTCAGCAGACTCCTCGTGGGGCATACTCTTTTTTTTTTTTTTTCTTTTCATTTCTTCTCTTCTCTTCTCTCTCTTTTGGTTTGGTTTTGTTTTGTTTTGACCGGACTTTTTATTTAGTGTTCTGTAGTTGCTTAACGTACATTTAAATGTTCTTGGGACTGGGGGAGGGGAAAGGGGAGGTTCTTGTAGATTCCCAAGGAAATGTCAGAAAGGCAAAATTTGGCCTGCTTTATCCATTTGTTTTTGGGGTTTACTGGGTGACTAGCACTTTCCTTACATAAGCATCTGATCTCAGGGTTTTCATACTGAGAACCTTGAGATTTCAGTTTGAAGACCCTCTGAAATCCCGAGAGCAGCATGCCCTGACCTTCTTCTAACAGCCAGCTTGTTTGTATAGGCAGAAGGATTCACCTCTCCATTTTAGATGGCTAGATGTTTGCAGAAGGTCTTATAATTGCTTTGCCTCATTTACTGGGAAAAATCAGATATAGGACGTGGCCTTTGGGGACACTTTTAACTTGAAAAATTACATTGGTATACAAGTCAAGTCTCAACACATTTAACATTTGCTTATTGAAAGCAATGTCATAAAGTCAAATAAGATTAAATAGGTTTTACTTTTTCTTGTGGGGCAAACTCTTGAGAGACCACAGAGAGATCTTCAAATGTGCATGCCACCCCATGCTCCCAGGGTCTGGCCATGGAAGGTAAGGGGCTGTCATTTTGGCTGCCAGGCATATGCCTCCTCTGAGTCTACCTACTACCTAGGTCTCAGGCTGTGGACATCCTGGTGGGGGGGCTTTCCTTCCTGGCTCCCTTCCTGGCTCCCCTCCTGTGAGCAGATTTCCCCTGTGCAGGGTTGGGCTCTCAAACATCAGGGCTCCAGTGGCCTGACCTCCTTCCTGCACCCTCCACACCCTTTCATGCCCAGATTGTCCAGTAGCCAGATCTACTCCATCTTTCCTGCTGGAATAGACCAGCAAGGCCCACGCTGGTTCTTTCCAAAGGTTTCTTCCTCCTTCTGGTTAGCTCCATCCCCGTCACTGTAACCTTTTCCTCAAAAGCTCCGGTGGTGTCCTGGTAGCTCCCCCCACCCCAGAGGCAAGCAGCTGCCGCCGGGCCCCTCTTGTGATGGCTGAATTTAGTGTCCTTTGTGGAGGCTCCTTTTTTATCTTCAGGGTAGGGTTATTGCAATCACCATCCAGCCATAGAAGATTCCCACCATCTTCCATTTAAACATGTAAATGTTTGGATGGACCTCGAGAGCATTATGCTAAATGGAATAAGAGAAAGACAAATTATCTCACTTATGCGTGGAATCCAAAAAAGCAGGACTAGAAATAGAGAGTAGAGTGGTTACCAGCGGTGGTCATGGGCGGCTGAGGGGTGGGGAAATGAGTAGTTGTTGGTCAAAGGTCTTAACTTCCAGCCACAAAATGAGTAAGTTCTGGAGATCTAAGGTATGGATGGTGACTGCAGTTAACAATACTGTATTGCCTACTTATAAGTTGCCAAGAGAGGAGAGTTAAATGCTATCACCACCACAACAAAATGGTAATTATGAGAGTGATGGGTGTGTTAACTAACCTAATTGTGGTAAGCATTTTGCAATGTATGTATATACATGCATCAGATCTTCATATTGTACATCTTAAACTTCATGATGTTGTATGTCAGTTACATCTCAGTAAAGCTGGTGGAATAAAGATTCTTCATGTTCTTTTAAAAAGAAAGAAATTGCTTCCTTGATGTATGATTCACATACCATCCAGTGGACCCATTGAAAGCATACAGTTCAGTGCTTTGAGTGTATCTACAGAGTTGTGCATCCAAAATCATAGTAAACCTTAGGACATTTTCACTATCCCTCCCAAACCCATACTTTTTAGTGTGACCCCTCAATTCTTCCATGTCACCCCCAAATCTTAGGAAATGACTCTTTTGTCTCTAGGTTTGTCTCTTCTAGACGTTTGATAGAAAAGGAATCATCACATATACAGCCTTTCTTTCATGTAATGCATTCATGGTGCATGTGTCCGTACTAATTTCCTTTTTAGATAATATTCTATAGTCTGAATATACATTTTGTTTATCCATTTGTCAGTCGATAATCATGTGAGTTGTTCCTTATGTTTTTTTTTTTCTTTAAAGATTTTATTTATTTGAGAGAGAGAGAGAGATAGGATGGGGAGTGGGGAGGAGCAGAGGGAGAGGGAGAAGGAGACTGTGTACTGAGCACAGAGCCCAGCGCAGGGCTCAGTCCCTGGACCCTGAGATCATGACCTGAGCCGAAATCGAGTTGGCAGGTCAACCGAGTGAACCCCCCGCAGATGCTCCTTCTTTGTTCTTTTTAATACATCAAAGCCCTGTTCTTTGAGACTACCTTTCAGTTCCCAACCATTTTCAGGAGAAGAGGCCTTTTTGTTACTTTTATCACAGCCCCAAATGACTCCTTGGTTTGCTTATGCATATAATCCCCACTCAGATGTTATGTTCTGAATACCCATAATAAAATTAAAGGTTAAAATTAAAGGTTTAAAAAAAATTTTTTTTACAAGAACATGCCTGAAAAAATGATTCAGACCATACAGTTTCTCTTTTTTTTCTGTGTAATTATTGGGTTTTAATGACTCGTCAGTTTAGATGGATGTTGGAACTAGCAGGAGACAACATAAAGTTTTCACCTCAGGAGAAAAATATTAACGAAAACCAGAAATATCTTAGAATCGTAGCAGCAGAACGCTTCAGGCAAGTGTCTTCTTTTTACTGAGAACCCAGTCTTGGTCAGGTGGCACTGGTGACACCCTTATTTAACCCTATCCTGCTGGGAGTGGACTTCACCTAGGCATGTTGTGTACCCATGCCTGGTGGGGAGCCCACCGAGATGCTGCCAGCGAGGCCAGGGTGGAACTTCTAAGTTTCCCGAATTTCTTGAAAGGCGTGTAAATGGTGTTCACCTTTGCTAGTGTTGAGTGTGCAATTGAGGTCCGATGGGGTAAATGGCATTCAGGAGGTTAAATTTGCAGTCCCCAGCACCAGGGCTGCCAGGCACTGGAACTGTTAGGCCTCGAATCTAGGAATCTAAGGTGCTCAGGGGATGGGAACCTCCTGTGGGCTGGTGCTGAGGGAGGTTCACCAAGATTTGCATTACTGGGATTTCCGGTGCTGAATGGGGACATTGTGTGTCCCTCCCTTCGCTGCCTGCCCTGAGGGATTCCTGCTTAGAAATCCCAGTAGCATAGTAAATATGCCCTCCCCTCCGGATGGCTGGATAAATTCACTCCTGGGATTTGATGATCTGTTTAAGGAAGAAAACTGCAAAACAGCATGCTTTAATGTAACAAGAGGGAAGGCAAAAACATAATATACTTGTGTTTATACACCAAGCTGTGATCACAAAAGGAACATCAAATTTAATTAAATTTTGTCTCTATGGTATATTTGGAAGTTGCTGAGAGAGGAGGTCCTAAAAGTACTCATCACAAGGAAAATAAATATTACACTCTGTGCTGATCATGTTCACTAGACTTGTGATCACCTAAAAGTAATACAATGTTACCTGCCTATGCCATCTCCATTTTGAAAATTTCACCTCTACTAAGGGGTTCCTTGATTCTCCCCACTGAAATTTTTGTGGAAATGTGAAAAAGCTCAGGCTTCAGAATGAGAAGATCGTAGTGGTGTGTGGACAGATTACTCCCCATTTCTGAACTTGTGTCATAAGATGACACCTTCCACCCTCCAGAAGGATGAGGTGTGAAAGCAGATCAGAGAGCTTGTGCACAAATCCGGTATACAGTAGGTGCTCGATAGGAGTTACTGCTTCTAAAGTAGTTCTCCCCCAGATGATTTTTTTTTTTTTAACACCCTCACTCATACCCAAGTTTTAGGAGGAGCCGTTTGCAAGGAAACATTCTGGGTCTTTTTCCCACAGGATGGTGCTGCTAGGTCTTTGTGCTCGAGGGAGACCTTTTTTTTTTTTTTTAGATTTTATTTATTTATTTGACAGATCACAAGGAGGCAGAGAGAGGTGGGGGGAACAGGCTCCCTACTGAGCAGAGAGCTTGATGCGGGGCTCGATCCCAGTACCCTGAGATCATGACCTGAGCTGAAGGCAGAGGCTTTAGCCCTCTGAGCCACTCAGGTGCCCTGGAGGGCGACCATCTTGGCCTCCATGGAACACCTTGCACCCCACAAACCTTTGATAGATATTTGCTGATGTTCCCATGTGATAAACCTCAAAAACAGTAGAGAGACTTTCTGATGAAGTCTGTTCTCCCAAAGGGGTGTGAACACTTCTGGCGTGATTATTGGTTTTCATTTACATCCTAATGTTTGAGGACTTGGAGCCATAAACTGAAGAGCCAGAAGTAGATACTAGTGACTTAAAATACTGTAGGAGTGATGTAAATATCAAAGTAGACAATTTGTTTTTCCTCCAGTGGCTTTCTTGGCAGAAAATTGAAAAGAAAAAAAAAATGGCTACATGATTTAAGAAAACATTGTGGTGGCTGGTGATAATAACTTACATTTCTATAATGTGTTCCAGCTTACAGAAGGCTTTCCTATTATTATGTCATTGAATTCTCACAAGTCCCAGAGGTAGGTAAGACAATACTGTGTTATGGCGAAGGAAATGCTGCTTCGACCACTTAACTACCATGTGGCTCATGTGGGTTATTTAAATGCTATAAGCTTATCTTCTTAAGTTTTAAAATGGGAGTCCAATCATTTAGTGTTTGGGTAATAACACCTTCTGCTTAGGATTGCCGTACAGATGCTATGAGATGGTGCACGGACATTGCTGGCCACGTAGTAAGTCCTTAGCAAATGGGGACGGCTAGGGCGTTATTAGGTAGAATAACCCTTACTTCACAGATGAGGAAACTAAAAACGGCCATCACTGTGCCAAAGCTCACACTGTTCGTAACCACAGAACTGGAAAGCAGATCGAATTCTGCTGCCTCCAGCCCAAGTCCCCTTTCCGCAGCACCGTAAGCAAGACGTGTCCATCAGGAGGCATGTTTCGTGCAGCTGCCAGCGAAATCCCCCTGCCAACAAACATCTTCCTCCGTTTCTCTGGTGCACTGATCTTTTCACTGTCCCTTCTTGTGTTTACAGAACATCATCAAAAAGGTGATTGGGCAGAAGTTTGTGTACAAGTTTGTGTCTTTCCCGGAGATTCTGAAAATGGACCCTCACGCAGTGGAGATCAGCCGGGAGAGCCTTTTGCTGCAGGACAGCGAGTGCAAGGCCCCCGCCGAGGGCCGAGAGGCGCACAGACACGGCTTGTCGGCCCTCAAAAGTGCCAGCCGCAACGAATACATCCACTCAGGCCTGTACTCCTCCTTCACCATTAATTCCCTGCAGAACCCACCAGAATCCTTCAAGGCCATCAAGACAGAGAAGCTGGAGGAGCAGCCGGAAGACAGCCCTCCCGTGGAAGAAGTCAGGACTGTCATCAGGTTTGTGACCAATAAAAGCGACAAGCACGCCAGCAGGCCCATGGTGCCCCTGCCCTCCACGTCTGAGGCCTTCCTGGCCTCGTCGGCCTCAGCCAAGGTCTCCTCTTTAATGTTGCCAAATGCCGCCAGCATTTCGTCCGCTTCACCCTCCTCGTCTCGGTCCCCATCCCTGTCCCCCAGCTCGCCCCTCCCTTCTGAACACAGAAGCCTCTTCCTGGAGGCCGCCTGCCATGACTCCGATTCCCTAGAGCCCTTGAACCTGTCATCGGGCTCCAAGACCAGGTCTCCATCTCTTCCCCCAAAGGCCAAAAAACCCAAAGGCTTGGAAATCTCTGCGCCCCCGCTGGTGCTCTCCGGCACCGACATCGGCTCCATCGCCCTCAACAGCCCAGCTCTCCCCTCGGGATCCCTCACCCCAGCCTTCTTCACCGCACAGGTAAGAGCTCGTCCCCGTGCTGGGGCTGCATCAGACTCAGTGGCAGAGTGGAAAGGAAGAAAGCAACCAAGGCAGCTTCCTTCGGCCCTTTAAAAGATCATCTTAGGGCCCACAGACCAAAGTCACGGTGTGAGTGTAAAGGGCAATTACTTCTCCACCCCCAGACCAAGGTGTCCACAAGACAAGAGGTTTGGGATATCAGTTATGGTGGGATGCTTCCCTGGTTTCTTGCTTTCAGTGGCTGAAGGCCACTGAAAAGTTCATATCATGTTCATATTATGGAACATGCACCATGTTCCATGCACCGGGCCTTCAAAGCAGACCCAAATAATATCTTCCTAGGGAAAGTCGAGCAGACCGAGTGACATTTCAGAACGCATTTGAGCTTTATGAGATCTTTTTTTGTTTTTCTTTTTTGAGGGAGAGAAAGGAGGGTGGAGGAGCAGAGAGAGAGAGAACCTTAACCAGGCTCCACGCCCAGTGCGGAGCCCGATGTGGGGCTCGATCTCACAACCCTGAGATCATGACTTGAGCTGAAGTCAAGAGTCAGACACTTGGCCGACTGAACTTCCAGGTGCACCTGAGCTTCATGAAATTTCTATGATGGGGTCCTCTCTGGGGGGGGGGGCACCTGATAAGTAGCCATTTGCTTTCTGTTACGGAGAAGATGGATGTTAAGTGATGCTGCCGATGTGTTTGTCTGGGTGGATCTGCGTTGTCCCAAATGTCCGGGCCACACCAAGCAGTGAGGAAGAATCTTCAGCAAAAGCAGTGCTATTCTGAGAAAACCCATCATTAACTCCCACGAGAAGGCAGCCTTTTCCTTTAAATATCATATGTACATGCTCTTTCTTTTCCGGCTGGCATTCGCAGGGCAAAGGCAGGGCCAGGGTTGCTAAAGTCTATTTCTGCTTCCTCTGGAAAATTGGACACACTTTGGTGGCAGAGATGAAGCACATTGGCTCTGGTGTCACCGGATTTGGTTCCTGGCTACACTGCTGGGGAGCCCTGAGATGGTGGGCACTTGCTCTCCGAGCTGTTTCCACATCTGTGAAATGGATTATTGGGAGGACTGGATGGGATAACGGCCATGGTCCAAGAGCTAGCTACAGCTGGCAGGTATCCTCCTGGGACTGTGAGGCCAGTGGGAGCTCCCTCACCTGCCCCTGCGCTCGTTGCCGTCGCTGTCCTTGCCGTAGCCATCAGAAGGGGCAGCGGTGTCACAGGGGTTCACATTTGCTGGTCGCTGTTCCAGATGCTTTGCACGCACCACTCCAGTCATTCTTCATGGCTGGCCACAAAGTAGATACTTTTCTGTCCTATTTTTCCAGCTGAGGTAAATGAGGCACTGAGGTAAAGTAACTCATCCAAGGTCACACAGCTAGCAGGTCGGAGGAGCAAATTTGAACCCGGTTATCCTGCTCCAGAACCTATGCTCTTAAATAAAATGTTCTTGGCGTGCCCACTGGGAAAACCTCCAGTTGTCCCTGAGCTTAACCATCCGTGGAGTCTGCCAAGCAGCCGAAGCAGCTCTTGGCCACTCTCCTCTCCATGGCTTCTCCCAAACTGATTGTGTCCCAAGGATTTTGTGTCTGCCCCGGCTTGTGAGCTGGTGCTACTGAGCATGCCACCATGGAGGGGAGGGCTCAGGGCTCAGTTACTGGTCAGAATGAGCATATGTGCTGTTGAACAGGCATTTTCTTTTTTTTTTTTTTTCTGTTTTAAATTTTTTATTTATTTATTTATCAGATAGAGAGCACAGGAGTGAGCACAGGCAGACAGAATGGTAGGCAGAGGGAGAAGCAGGCTCCCTGCCGAGCAAGGAGCCTGATGTGGGACTCGATCCCAGGACGCTGGGATCATGACCTGAGCCGAAGGCAGCCACTTAACCAACTGAGCCACCCAGGCGTCCCGAACAGGCATTTTCTGATCAAACAAAACTGTCCAGGGACTGGGGGCTGCTGAGTGAGTGGCTCAGAAACAGTGGTTCCTGAAGTAGCTCAGAGAAGTAACTTGAGAAGTGGGGGGGTGGGGGGGGGGAGGGGGGGGGGGCATGATCTGAGGATCTCCTCCCCTGGCCTCCTTTGTGTTCACAGCTGTAAGGTTTAGAAAGATCTAAAGCCAGACCGAGGCCAATTCAGATTTCCGTATCTGCTTTCTCTGTGAACCTGCATCACCATCTCCGAACAGATGGCCAGTTCTGTTGTCTCAGGAAAGCAGCTCAGCCTGGCCCTGGGCTTTTGGATCTGGACACAGTGAATTTAGGGTGGCTCCGCCCAGTGGAACTGAGGAAGGTATCGCTGGGCCGAGGGGAGGAGCGTGCCTTGACATGAGGCAGGGATAGAATGCGGATGTGAACAAGGGGATGTTCAACTCAGGACTGGGAAACAGGACCTACTAGAACAGCCTAAAACAGGAGAGGGGAAAACATTGGAAAGCCAAATGCTTTAAGAGAGGATTTGTGCCTTGGGCAGATGAGAGTGAATGGTCCTCAACCAAGCTGCAAGGGTAGGACCTTGCTTGCGAGCTGGTGTCAGGGAGTCTAAGAAATGGGACCAGGGCTTCCTGAGGAGAGAGAGGGCAAGGGCAGGGGTCTGGTCCCATGACAGGAGAGTAAATGTTAAGGTCTCTGGCTGAGAGTACCTTTGGGTGGCTACAAGGTAGTGCTCTGAGTGGAGTCAGAGGAGTTAAGGGTTGGCTTTGGGAGATGGTATAATCTCAGGACTTGAATTCCCTCACCTTCTAGCAATGTCAGCTCTGTACCTGGTATAGCCAAGGGTGGCTGCAGGGAGGGAGAGAGCAGAGAAAGGGCAGGTGGGATATTCATTCACCCAAGTGGTTTCTCTGAGATCGGACAGGACAGTCACACCTGTTTGGGCTTGACAATCCTCCAGCTCTTTAGGGTGGGCCTAGAAATCAATGTAGGATTTGGATTCTCAGAGATTCCCTCCCCTAGGAGCTGCTTTGAGTGGCCCAGAAACTAAGCCTTGAGGGCACCTGAATGGCTCAGTGGGTTAAGCATCTGCCTTCGGCTCAGGTCATGATCTCAAGGTCCTAGGATTGAGTCTCACATCAGGCTCTCTGCTCAGCGGGGAGCCTGCTTCCCACTCTCTCTCTCTGCCTACTTGTGATCTCTGTCAAATAAATAAATAAATAAAATCTTAAAAAAAAAAAAAAAGAAACTAAGCCTTGATCCACAGTTCATTCTCAGTGGACAGTCTGAGGCAAGATCACCTACAGCAGCCCATCTCATCCTAAAGAGTGAGCCCATTTCCCTGCAATCCCCCCAGGTGGCAGGAGTGAAAGCCTTCCTTTTATTTCCAGATCAATTCTGGGGGTTTCCTCTCCTGAAGGAGACTTGGGGCTTTTCTCCCACAGGCAGCAGTGATGTCTCATTCTCACAGTTCACTGGTTTCCCTCCTACCTTAGCACTTTCGACTGCAGAAATTACTTTCCTCTGTGGGGTGTGCTGTGTGCAACGTGACACCGTTTGCATGTAAACATTTTGTTACTGGCGGGGCCCTCCTGTCAACTTTTCTTAACAATTGGCTTTAGAAGAAATGAAAGGTGTGCTCTAATAACTTGATACCCTGAATATGAAGTTCCCAGGGATATAGTTTATCCCAAGAACTGTTTGTTTATATTTTATCTTATCCCAAGAATAATTCCCAGTTATTTTCGGATAGAAATATGGCAGAAGGAAGGATAGGATTAAGAGAGTCTTGGCGTGAACAGGGTCATGTGGTTACTTTTCCCTTCGAGGATCATATTAAACCACCTACCTTGCATAGGCCCAAATTCAGATTTGAAATGTCATCTACAGTATGGTGTGCATGAAAAAATGTTCGTCGTTCTGCCACTTGCCCGAAACCATAATCTCCATTCCCATCAAAAATACTTGTGGTGCATTTGCTGGGATCTATACAGTGCAGTTGAGATTACTCTTGATTTTTTAAGGATCCAAGGTTACAAATATAGACAGACATGATGATCAGACTCCTGTCAAGCATGGACTATGAGTAACCGAGGGCAGAGAATACAAAAGCCAGCTGTGTACCGAGAAGTGATGTAGCTGGAGCTCAGCCAGAGGTTTTATTGGACTGTTGGTAAAAAAAAAAACAACAAGGATGTTATCTCTCATGGCTATAGAAATTGAGATGAGGGAGAAGCCAGGATGCGAAACCCTCATGAAACCCTCATGATTCCTAACCAGGCACCGTGGAAGCCTAAAGAGTGCCAGTTAGAACTTCCAGTTCTCTGTATCTTCTGCACCTTGGTGTCCTCTGTCCCTCTTCCTTCCATTTGCCTCTTCTGTTCGTCTCCCTCCTCATCTCTTAGCAATGTAGTTAGTTCAGAATTAGGGGTTGGCGCATTGCGTTTCCCTTCATTCATGCCAAGGCCTCTGTTAATCTCATGTGTGATGTTTAAGATGCTGAACTTGGATATGTGCGGGCATTGGGGCATGAACTCACCGTCAGAGTCTGAGCATGCATGCTCTAGGCTGTTTTATTAGCGGGAGCCTTGAATAGCACTAATTGAGTAAAGACAGCTGGCAGAGGACCAGAATGCGAGAACCTCCTTTCATTTACTGGTGGATGTAACAACTTTGGGCCAAAATCATCAGGTGGGAATTCGGAGTAAAATGAATGTGTTCTGTGAGGAGCTCTGCTCTGAAGTGGGCTCTCATCTTATTGTCTCCTAGGCCATTATCACAAGAGGATAAAGGTTTGTTTTTTCCCTTTATCCCACTCAATAACACTTTTCCAGCTTAGTGTCCAGCTTTCTCTATACTGACCCTTTAGGGGAGAGGTTGTCCTTTTAGAAGCTCTTTGCAGTGAACAATGTTGCTGGTAGAGTTCTGCGTGACTTGATGTTCCAGCTGAAGTTTCTTCCTTCTCTGGGCTCTGCCCAAGATAAAGGAACTGTGGTAGAGCCCTCCTGCTTTCCACCCTGGTGCCTCTCTCATCTCCATCTGTTGCCATCGTGGTCCCACTGCCTCCTCCCCAGCTCTGCTCCTTCTCCTCTTTCCCCTCCTACCACTGACGACACCTACTTTAGACTCTTAGGGAGTTCTGGTCCCCCTTTCATTAAGATCAGCAGAATCAGTGCTATGCAGACTTATGTGTGATTGAACTTCTCTTTTAACGTCTTCAAAATTGATGTTTTTATTGAATTTGGGCAACTCCAGGAGTCTCCAGAAGTAGTTACCTTATTTGGTTGAGGATTTGTTTTTAACCCCAGAATGGCACTGTCATGGATTGTTGGTGTCCACAAGAGACTAAGATTTATGATGTTTGTTGGTACAACAAAATGTTAAATGGACACCCTGATTTCCTCTCCTTTATTTTCTAAAGCCCGAAAGACTTACCAAAGTTATGGTATCTCAAATTATCAAATCAAATAATCTGCAAATAGTTCTTGTTGGGAGATAACCGGTAAACACCTACCATTTGCTAGGGATTGGGGTGTACAGAGGCGAGCAAGATAGACAGTTCCTGCTCTCATAGCTTGCTGTCCAATAGGTGAAGAATATGGGGCAATATAACTTAGGGTGATGTGAAATGACAGAGGTCTCTGAAAACTGGCTGAGGATCTTTTAGACTTGTTTTGATAGGAAATTGCTGGGGTTTTAACTCGAGAGATACAGTAATTCCTTTTAGAGTCTTTCAGCAAATAATTATCAAGCATTATTTGCAGATCACTGAAAGGATACCAGAAGTACATACAGTGCCTATTTTAAGACCTTATCATCTAGCCAAGACAAGGCATACAGACAGACAACAGCACGAAGCAAGAGTCAGATACACAGTGCAGAGAAACACCGTTAGGAACAGAAGAGGGAAAGATCATTTAGTTCAATTCAGCATATAGGAACCGAGCACCTATTGCATGTAGCTGTTGTGCTTGGAGCTGGGGATACGAAAGTCAGTTAGATAGTCCCTGATCATAAATAGCTCATAACTTGCCTTAAATGGTTTAATATACCCCAGATCAGTACAAAAGAAATACTAAGGAAGAAGGCATTGATGCTGCTGGGAATGGGGAAGAATGTTGACAGGGCTTGATGGAAGGCGTGTTCACATTTGGGCAGGGTGTTGAAGGATTGGTAGCAGTCATCTGGCACATAAGGTGAGGAGGACATTGTAGGCAGAGGAGCAGCCAACCCATAAAGATGTGAACTAGATTACTATGTTAGGGGCAGTACAGTAGTTTAATAAGGGATGGAGAGAGAAATTCCAAAGGTGAAGGACGTGGTGGGAAATGGGACATGAGTGACAGAGTTGTGTTTTAGAAATCATCTGCATGACCTAGATTGGGGTGGGGTGAGGCTGGACCCAGTTAGGATACTATGATAATATTCCAGATGGAAGACAAGGAGGATCTAGATCTAAGGCTGTGACCATGGGATGGGGCCACAGGAGACAGATCATAGAGAGATATAAGGAACTGTCCATAGGATTTGGTGACTAACTAGGTGTGAAGGTTGTAGGGGAGAGCCAGGAATTGAGTATGAGGAGCATGGGAGGAAGAATCAGCTCATGGCGAAAGGTTGGTTACAAGTTCATTTTGGGCTGAGAAGCCTGTAGGACATAAAGGAACAAACATCCAGCTACAGCACACCTGGGTGGCTCAGTGGGTTAAAGTCTCTGCCTTCGGCTCAGGTCATGATCCCAGGGTCCTGGGATCAAGTCCCGCAGCTGGCTCTATGCTCAGCAGGGAGCCTGCTTGCCCCCTCCCCCTCTGCCTGTCTCTCTGCCTACTTGTGATCTCTCTCTGTCAAATAAATAAAATCTTAAAAAAAAAAAAAAATCCAGCTACAGCTGGAGCTGAGGAGTTTGGGCCTGGAGGTAAGTTAGGGAGTCACCAACATGTAAGTGCTTAAAATCATGGAAATGGGTGAGATCACCCATGGAACAGGTCTAGCGCAGGGAAGTGTGTGTTACATAGGGAAGTTCTGGAATGAGTGCTGAAGAACTAGTAGGTTGGAATTCTGTAGTGTTCAGGACATATCAAGCCAAGTAGGATGGTTCATCTAGAGAAATTAAGGAGCCTATGAAACTAGGTTATGGGGGAACCTAGAATTGTGGCTGAGGAATTATTTTCCCCTGAAACTGGAAGAATTTCAAGTAGCATCTTAGGGTGACTGATTTGGTGGCGGTGCTCAGAATAGATAGGAAGAGAGACCAGAGGTACAGGGGCTGGTTTAGGAGGCATTTACTGAAAGCCATCTCTAAGCTGATAGGGCCTTGAATGTAGCAGGAATGGAAATGGGGGGCAAAAATCAGAGAAGGATCCACAGGCCATCCCCAGAGGTTGTAGCAAGTGGGAGGTCATTTTGCATCTCAGTGACGAGGATGCTGGATTGTAGACAGGGCTTTAAGTCCAGGGATCATCTCTTGTTTTATCATTCTATCTCTGGCACCTGATACATTATCATGCACTCTGTATTTCTTGAGTGGATAAATGGCTGGTATTGTTGATAGAAATGGAGGAGTCCTAAGAAAACACTAGACTTGGAAAGAATGTGAGGCGTTCAGTTTGAATATGGGCATTCCAGTGGACATGTCCAACAGGTCACATGTGAGAGGATGTACCTAGAGCTACAGATCACTTCAGCTCATCAAGTATTTAGAACTGGGTACTACAGGAGGAATAAAGATGAGCATGCTACCTGAAAGGCTACAGAAAGAGGTATAAGAAGAATATGCCAATTACCATAATACGACATAGAAACTGTTAAGGGAAAAATTGGTTATAAAGTGTTACAAAGATTCAGGAAAGAGAACTGTCACCTCATTGAGGGAAAAGCAGAAAAATCTCCTTTGAGGAGGTGGAGTTTTGATGGGCAGAGGGAGGCACGGGTAGAAAAGAGGAAGAGGTTTGAGGACATGGTCCAGGTAGAGGGCCATGAACCAGGGCACAAAGGTGGGGGATGTCTGGGTAGCCAGCTCACCAGGTTTAGCTTGAATGTGCAGGCTTTGTAGGAGACTGTATTATGTGGAAGAAGAACTGAGTTGAGGAGGATGAAAGCAAGATCCTGGTTAGATGGTCTTTCCTCTTGAACATCAATGCCCTTTGCCTCAGGTCCTAGGGCATCTCCTTCCCTGCAGCTAGTGGGATCAGGAACTCCGTTTGCCATTCAAAAGGGTCCATTTGCTAAAATATTTTTTGGTGAAGGAAGAGGAAGCAAGCATTTTGCTGTGGCTTCTTTCTTTAGTGTCTAGTCCTCAGGCTCAGCCCACCTTGATTCCAGGAGCTTGTGGAAAGAGGCCCTAAAAACTCGCACTGTACGGGAGATTACCCTTGGTGAGCATAAATAGGAACATTCCTTAAAAGAGCAACCAAATAATTTTTTCTTTACTGCCACAGGATCTCCAGGGAGAACAGGGGTCAGGGTGGGGAGAAGAGTGAATGAAGTCATTTCACAATATTTATTTGCATATGGTATAAAAGATATTCCAAAGATTAAACATGGGAAACAGAAGACTACTATATTCTGAGTATGTCCTGTATCCCTTTGAAACAGATGTACAAACATCTCACATCCAGACCTGGGTACACATTTTAGACTAACATAAAACTTCACTTCATGTATTGCTCAAAGGATTAAAATGGAGTGGATGTGTATTTATGGCCATGAATAAGAGAAAGATGGGTTTTGTAGTCTAGAAGACTTATTGTCTCTTAAGAGCTTTGGGACCTTCATTGGTAGGTAAACTGGAGGCCCCGAACACATTGGTTTTTGAATGTTAACATGACATAATGCGGCTGGAATTTCGATCCAGAGTAACAAGCAAATGTTAGCTCTCGGATGACCTGAATTTGTGGACTTGAGCCTAATGACTTAGAGGAGCCTTGAAGGTACTGGCTGACTTGACTGGTTTCAGAACCCTGAGTACTTTTATACATACATTGAGAACTTCTCCCATGAACAGATGAAATTCATTGAATAAGTATGTTGGGTACACTTGTGATTAACACTTCTGAGCATTTGTTATGTGCCAGGCACATATTAAGAGCTTTACCCACATCATATTTCACTTTCCCAGCAGTCTTTAAGGTAGGCACCGCCCCCCCCCCCCATTTTATAGATTTGGAAACCAAGGCATAGAGCAGTTACCTAAGTGGTAAGTAGTGGTTCTGAGGTTGGAACTCTGGCAGAGCCCATTCTGAAGCGTTCAGTCTTAATCACCAGACCAGATGGCCCAGCATGTTTGTAAAACCACCTTGGATTAGAAGTGGGAAGCTTATCTAAAACATATATTTATTCTAGTAACCTCATAGGTTATTCAATGTGTAGGAAATGCTGTGGAACCAAGCACTCAACATGGTATAAATTAGTTTACCTTCCAGCAGTGTCACAATTTGAGAACCTTTGGGTGTTTGTCTCTGCGGAACAGAACAGACCTTTCAACTTAGGTTTATGCCAGATATTCTCGATAATAAACTAAGCTGCTGGGGCCAATTCTAGGAAAAAATAACACTTTAGCATCCAGAGTGATGTAATCAGCAATGCTAGCGCCTTTGCTGTGGTGCTTCTTACACAGAGCACCTTACTGACATCACAAAACCACTGAGGGGCTCCTTCTAGTCAGCAAAGGTGCAAAACCACCATGGGCCAGGGAGTTTGCCTCAGCTGAGAATAAAAGCCATGCAGGCGTACCAGCTGGGGCGAGTTGTTTCTTCTGTCCTCCAGCTCCCTTGCAGGCCAGGACTCCTGCTGTGTGTGTGCAAGCAAATGCAGTCCTTGGCATTCTCCTGGGAAACCCAGAGTTTTGGCTTTACACCCAATCTAACAAGAAAGAATTTTTTTCCTCCTCCAAATCATTGCCAGGGAGATGAATTCTCATCGGCCTCATATCCGGAGTGGAATCTTTAGAAAACCCAGTTCAGAACTTTTGCAGAAGCTGCTACAGGGTATTTTAACAACAGGTCCTAAAATCTTAAAGGGCCGTTGATACCCATGAAAGTAAAGCTTGAGAGGCCATTTAAAATGTGTGTTTGTAATGGATGTCCACTGTAGGAAAATAAGAAAATATAGATTAAAAAAAAAAAAAAAAGAGGCCCCTTCACGGAATCCCATTTTGTACACTAAATCATCTTTAATGTGGGAAGGGAAATAAATTGAAGGAACTGTCTGGATGAATACTGCTATGAACTTGAGTTTTACAATGTTCAGAGTGTTTAGGGAAGATAACTTGTCCATACTTCTCTCCTTTATAAAATTGCTAATACAGTCAGAACTGAAGAAAATTAAACTGTGCGCAGCCTTGCAGAAATTACATAGTTGTCAGATTTTCCTAAGATGGGAAGGCTTATTTTTTGGTTCATGGCTAGTGTACCTAGCCGCACTGCTGATTATGGCCAGAATCAGGTGATACCTTTATCAAAATCTGTGTATGTGTTTTCTTTCCCAGACACCAAATGGATTGCTTCTGACCCCGAGTCCACTGCTATCCAGCATACATTTCTGGAGCAGCCTTAGTCCAGTTGCTCCACTGAGTCCCGCCCGGTTGCAAGGGCCAAACACACTTTTCCAGGTGAGCATTTAGAAATGAATATTTAAACATCCAGCTTCTAAAGGGTATGTTTTCCAGTAAATACTGTAAAGGTAACAGAGTTATAGCCTACCTTTGGATAAAATGTTAAGTTTCCAAAGGGAAACTGCTGTCAAACCCAGCCTTCAGAGGCGGAGATTTTCATTGAGGCAGAAATGGCGTATTCATGTCAGATATCGCAAATGGAACCATTAATTCTCAAAGGATTTGGATATCTTCATTGACTATGAAAACTGGAAATTTATCAAGGAAAATGGACTTTAAAAAATGAAGCAATAGGGACGCCTGGGTGGCTCAGTTGGTTAAGCGGCTGCCTTCGGCTCAGGTCATGATCCCAGCGTCCTGGGATCGAGTCCCACATCGGGCTCCTTGCTCAGCAGGGAGCCTGCTTCTCCCTCTGCCTCTGCCTGCCACTCTGTCTGCCTGTGCTCGCTCCTGCACTCTCTATCTGACAAATAAATAAATAAAATATTTTAAAAAAATGAAGCAATATACTTGAATTGAGAAACAAAAACAGTGAAGAATGTCTCTCTACTGTAATAGAAGAGTTATCTGTATAACTCTATGAATCATAATCAGGTTTTCCTTGTTCCATAACAAGAAAGGAGCATCCAGGGCATTTGGTTAAAAACGAAGTCTTAGCTGCTTTATCTTGCACAACTCCTGTTACTGGGTAGGCGCATTTATTATTCATTCCCACACTAGAATCTTGCAGTAGCATTGCTTGCGATCATGTGGCAATCAGTATTTCCTCTTTGAGACTCAAAGACTGTTCCTCACAGATAAAGATGTTACTAAGAGAATAGAAAGGGTCCTAGGGACAGGAGTGAAGTGAAACTGGGGTAAGTGAAAACCCCCCTCTAACTCTAGCCTGTTTCATCCACCCTGAATCCCATACTTGTCCCCAGGTTTTGCTCACCCAAGCCAGATGTAGTTCTTTTGTTCTTGTTGCATCTAGCACCGACCATTGTAATTTGTATTACAATGGCCTAGTCACCTGCCAACCTCCCCTGCTAGACTGTGGGCCTCAAGAGGCCAGAACTGCATCTTGTTTCTTGTTTACTGCAGCATCCATCCCCCAACCCCCGTGTCTGCCACACTGCTTGGCACACAAATGAAGCTTAGTAATTATCACTGACTAAATGAGTGGATACCTAAGAATTCACCAAGGAATTGGGGCACCTGGATGGCTCAGTTTGTAGAGAATGTGACTCTTGATCATAGGGTTGTAAGTTTGAACCCCACATTTGGTATAGAGGTTACTTTGAAAAAAAAATAAAAAATAAAAAATAAAAAGAATAAGTTAAGAAATATTTAAGAACCTGAGTGTTAAAAAGATCCGATCTCGTGCTTTTTTGAGCACGGGTCATTTTGCTTATCAAGGTTACTACTGATCTCCTCTGTGCCAGGAGCTATACATGCTGGGATTTAGGATCTCAGAAGAAGGTGGAGCTAACGAAGTTTTGATTGCTATCTTGCTTCTCTGGTTTCCTAGTAGGGTTGAGGTAGGGTTGTCAGGATGTGACTGTATATCCCTCGGTAATCAGGTTTCTTTTTTGGCCCATCTTCTCATCACAAGAAAATTGAGCTATGGTCATACACAGCCAACATGTTGATTCTTAGCCCTTTTAACTCCAACAGAGAAATAAGAACTAGAAGCAGTGAGCAAATGTAGTACTAGGAAAAGTTTTAGGTTAGTAAACTTTTGGTGGAGAACTGAGAGACCTTATTTCCTCAAAGTATTCAGAATGGAGCAACAGTATTCTAGTATTAGAGCTCCTAAGGAGAGCCGAAGGAAGGAGTTGTTTGGTGCCATGTGTACAGTAAGCTCCATGGGTACAGGGACTGCAATCTTAGTCCTACAAGCTATGAAGGCCTCTGTAGGGTTCACTAGATATTTGTGAATAACGAATGGAATCTCACTTCCATCCTTACTGGGAATTCTGCCACCTAACTGGTACAGGGCTTGGTGATCTCCCAAGGAAGCCAGGGAGAACTTTGGTTCGAGAGTTGTGATCCTTTGGCCTGGATACTAAACTTTTCCCAGCCCATCGCTCCTCACAGTAACAGTGGTTCATGTCCATAGGGTTTCTACACATTAGCAGGTATTTGGAGCTCCGGGTCTTGGACACACATACACACCCTTTTCTCTTCAGTCACTACTGCAGACCAGTGGCTCTCAAAGGTAATATGCAACAGAATCCACCTGGACAGTGTGTTAA
>RCUC01148167.1:0-12785 GCA_003697995.1 Taxidea taxus jeffersonii
TGCCTTGCTCCCACCAACCTTCCAAAATAAATCCCTGATGTCCCAAGGGGGGTGAAAATGAATGTGCTGGCAGGAGTCACGACAACGTCTGCAATCCTCTTCGTGGATTGTGAAACTAGACAAGTTCTGAGACCATGACTCACCAATGTTACGTCAAGAAGGAAATTACAGACAAGTGATCGCTAGGAGCACCGTTTCACAGAGCCTCCTTCCCTAGCTGTGTCACCCCGGGCCCCTGACCCTATGTTTTAGTCACGGCAGGCATCTGGAATACAGATGGGAGTCCCGTTTCTCTTCCCCCAGTCCCAGGGCACCCTCCTCCTAGGTCCTCTGTCTCTCTGAGAGTTGGGTTTTGCACTCCCCAAGCTGCCCCCTGATCCTCCTGGACTTTTCGTAGATGATGGTTCCTGTGGAGAGGTCTGGGTTCGAATCCTGGCTCAGTCATTTAGCAACTGAGTGCCTTTGGCAAGTTTCTGGACCTCAGCATCCTTACTCAGGGGTTAACTAGGACCACAGATGCCGGTCTCCTAAGGCTTCAAGAGGGCAGTGTCCTTGTGTCTGTGTTCATTGTATATGCAGGGCTTCCAATGGTATGGCATCAATGACTAAATATTCACCAAATGAATGAAAGTTCTAATATAGGACCTGGATGTATAGTAGGTACTTAGTACTTGGTGGCTGTTACTATTAATACTAATTCCTAAAGGAGAGCCTACTGAGCGGCTGACCTCAGAATCCTCTTGTTCAGCCTATATCTCTCTCAGGATCATTAAAGATGCTGGTGTGTCTGTTGGTCCCAGAGTCCCAGAGCCTGGACACCTGGGCTGGTAAGAAGGGGACTGGGCAGACAAGACCCAGATCTTACAAAATTTAGGAAGAAGATTGGGGCACCAAGGATACAGAGACCTTCTTTCTGCAGCAGTGGTGACAGTCAGAGAGAGCACCTTGATAAAAATTAGGAAACTGTCCCCTTGCATCAGCTAAGGTTCCCATAGGAAACAGATGGCTGGCCAGGAGGGGCACAGGAAGAGAGAGTTTTGTGAAGGACCTTAATCTCTTAAGGGGTTGGTAGGGTTCAGGGAGGGAGGTGCACCCAGGGGCAGCCCCAGACAGAAGTGCTGGCCTCTGCTAGCCTGGCCATGGGTGGCTTCGGGAAAGGAGCTGTGGCCTCAGGCAGAAGAACTCTGCACAGTCAACCCAGCCAAAGGGGAGGAGTGGCCCAGGGCAATAGATCCCCGACCCCTCTCTTCCTTTCCTCACTAGTGTCTCCCGGGTGCTTCCACGTGGAAGCCAGAGAAAAGCAGGGGCCCTTCCCTGGGTGGAGGAGGGAGGATGGGTCTAGAGGCACACTTGTGGAGAACACACAGCATGCCTCTTTTTGTGTTTTGTTTTGGTTTGGTTTGGTTTTTAGCATATCTGTGAACTGGGGACTTTACATATAGTATTTTATTCTTGCGTGTACTACATATATTCTCATAATTGCTCTGGGAGGTGAGGAAACCAAAATTCAAAGAGACAAAGTTAAGTTGCCCATCTTTTGACCCCAAAACCATGATCTCTCTTTCCTTCCTTCTACTTGATTGTTTTTTTTAAAGATTTTATTCATTTATTCGACAGAGAGAGAAATCACATGTAGGCAGAGAGGCAGGCAGAGAGAGAGAGGAGGAAGCAAGCTCCCCACTGAGCAGAGAGCCCAATGTGGGGCTCGATCCCAGGACCCGGGGATCATGACCTGAGCTGAAGGTAGAGGCTTAACCCACTGAGCCACCCAGAGGTCCCTCCTCTTGATGTTTTAATGAAGTCTTTAGAGCGGGATGGGAGATAGGGAGATATTTAAATATCTTAAAAGCTAAAGAGATGCGAAGCACAGCCTCACCTAGATGGGCCAGTGTCCCCAAAGCTTGGTGGCCCGGCGTGTCTGGACACCGTGCAACCCTGTGTAGGCTGAGGAGGGAATGCCCCACGGCCGACCTCACCCACAGGAGGAGTCCCAGCATCGAAGCTTCAGGAAGGCCATTGCTTGCCAGCGACAAGGTCAACATTATCAGTAGATTACTGGTTTATTGCAAAAGGATACGATTCCGGAACAGCCAGATGAAAGAGATGTGTGGGACGAGGTATGTGAGAAGGCGCACGGAGCTTCTGTGTCTTCTCCAGCCCAGAAGCTCCTCATGTTCTGTCCATGGGACATGATTCTGATGACAGAGCTTACACTGACTTTCTGGCTGACACGTTCTACTTTCCAGGGGACATCTCTCTTGACCCGGTGATGCTCTTTCCAATGAAAGGAAGTTCAGAGCAACGAGGAGCCTTGGAAGGGCTTTCAGCTTTGCCTAGAGTGGGCCAGGAGGTGAGGCAAGGCAGTGAATGGGATGGGCAAGGGCAAGGCTGCCCGGTGGCAGCTAGCTCTCTCCCCCGCACCAACCTCCAGCCACATATGGCTTTCTTCCTGAGCTCTACTGGGGTGACCTTCAAAGTTGAAGGTACATCAGAATCACCTGGACGACTTGTTAAAAACCCAGCTTGCTGGCTTCTACCCACAGAAGGGTCTAGTAGATCTGGGGGTGGGTCCCAAGAATTTGGATTTTATTTATTGGTTTGTTTAGTCTTAAGTCATCTCTATACCCAACGTGGGGCTCAAACTCACAACCCCAAGATCACGAGTCACATGCTCTTCTGACTGAGCCAGCCAGAAGCTCCAGAGTTTACATTTGAAACTAATTCCCAGGGGATGCTGCTAGTTGGGGGACCCCACCTGGAAAACTCCTATAACATTCCTGTCCATTCTCACCTTAACGCCTTTGCACCTGCTCTTTCTTCTCCTTGGGATGCTCTCCCTTAGACCTTTGCCACTTCCTCAGAGAAGCCTTCCTTGACCACTCGTGGTAGAGCAGCCACTCAATCACTTTCTTCTTGCCTGTTCTGTTTTCTTTACAGCCCTGGTCATATTTAGAAATTATCTTGTTACTGGGCACCTGGGTGGCTCAGTTGGTTAAGCAACTGCCTTCGGCTCAGGTCACGATCCCGGAGTCCTGGGATCGAGTCCCACATCAGGCTCCCAGCTCCATGGGGAGTCTGCTTCTCCCTCTGACCTCCCCTCTCATGCTGTCTCACTCTGTTTCTCTCTCTCAAATAAATAAATAAAATCTTAAAAAAAAAAAAAAGAAATTATCTTGTTACTATATTCGTTGACTTCTTTATTGGTTGTCTGTTTGCCTTTATGAGAACATAAACTCCGGGACGCAGATGCACAGGTCAGTGCTTGACATGCAGCAGCTACATAGGAAATTGTTTATTAAGTTGAAAGTGGGTAGGGTGGGCTTCTGCAAACTGGGGAACTGGCGGGGGCTGGGTTTTCTGGCAGTGGAGGCCCTGGTGCCAGGCACCAGAACAGAAAGCTGTTTGAATATTGAACTGAACAGTTACATAGGTTAGAAAAAGTCATCCTCTTTTGGGGGAAGGGACAGGGTGGGGTGGGACAGTGTTTAAGATAGGTGACCTTTCAAGCAGATGTGGGAGGAAGGAAGGGCTCACTGACATCACAGCTGAGAGGCCCAGAGCTCCCTTGTGGTCCAGGGGCCCGGGCCACCAGAATAGGCCCCTGGCTTGAGTCACTCCCACCTGTGAGGCAGGAGACCAGGCCATGCCTGGAGGTGGGGGTGGGGGTAGGGGTGTGGTCCTGGGGAAGTGGGGGGGTGGTGCAGGGAGGGGTTCCCACTGCTGCCTGACCTGGCTCCTCCTTCTTTCTTTCTTTAGCCCTCCGGATCACTTACCCATTGCATTGTGGAGGCCTGGCTGAGACACGGGTCCTCAGTTTCCTCATCTGGAAAGTTGGGGCGGGGAGGAAGGATCCAGGCCAGGCTTCTCCCTGTGTCACAGATGACCTCACTCCGGCTTTTCACCTCCACTCCCTGCACTCATATGTGCCTGAAGTTCTGGAACCAGTCCTGTCTGAGGCCTCCATTTAAGCTCTTTGTCTACCCTCTACATGCACCTGCGTGTGCGCACACACACACAGTCACATGTGCATGGTCTTCTTCTCCTAAGCCGATGCTCTCCCTCCTCCATGTTCAAGGCTCTGGGTGCAGGCAGGAAAACAGCATGGGCTTTCGAGCCTGACAAAGCTGGTCCGAGACCAGGCTGTCCCTGATTCCCCAGTGGATCTTCACTCCTCTGCCCTCAGCTTTCCTTCCTATAGAGTGGGTACATCCACCGCTTCTTGGCCTTTTGGCTAAGAGCAAGTGTAGAGTGGGTATATCTACCTTCTAGATTGTGGTGAGGATTTTAAAAAAGCCAATTATCAAAGCAGCTTTCTTTTGCCCCCTTTTTCCATTTTGTTAAATTGTGGCAAAATACACAAATATAAAATGTACTATCTTTTTTTTTTTTAAGATTTTATGTATTTATTTGACAGACAGAGATCACAAGTAGGTGGAGAGAGAGGTAGAAGCAGGCTCCCTGCTGAGCAGAGAGCCTGACGGGGGGCTCGATCCCAGGACCTTGGGATCATGACCCGAGCCAAAGGCAGAGGCTTTAACCTACTGAGCCACCCAGGCGCCCCATAAAATGTACTATCTTAACCATTTTTCAGTGCACGGCTCGGTGGTATTCCAGACATTCATCGTGTGCAGCTCTCACCACCATCCATCTCCAGACCTTTACATCTCCTGACCCTGGAACTCTGTCTCTGCCCCCTTCCCCCACAGCCTCTGGCACCCTCCATTTGCCTGTCTTTCTCTCTCTTTTTAAAAAGATATTATTTATTTAAGATTTTATTTATTTATTTGAGAGAGAGAGAGTGAGAGAGAGCATGAGAGGGGAGAAGGTCAGAGGGAGAAGCAGACTCTCCATGGCGCTGGGATCCCGATGCGGGACTCGATC
Source organism: Taxidea taxus jeffersonii (assembly GCA_003697995.1). NCBI lineage: Eukaryota > Metazoa > Chordata > Mammalia > Carnivora > Mustelidae > Taxidea > Taxidea taxus. The sequence continues at coordinate 4,882 of RCUC01148167.1, forward strand.
CCAGGACTCTGGAATCATGACCTGAGCAGTTGGTAGTCGCTTAACCAACTGAGCCACCCAGGAACCCTAAAGATACTATTTTTAAGACATCTCCACACCCAACACCCCTCCATTGGACCTTTTAGCTCTCTGGATCAGACTACCCTAAGTACACCTTGTAAGTGGGATCACACTGGGACACCTGCCCGGCTCCGTCAGCGGAGCATGCAACTCTTGACCTTGAGGATGTGAGTTCGAGCCCCAAGTTGGGTAGAGAGATGACTTAAAAGTAAAATCCTTAAAATAAATAACTGGGATCACACAGTATTTGCCTTTCTGTGACTGATTTTTTTCACCCTGTGTTATATCCTCAAGGTTCGTCCATGTTGTAGCATGTCAGAATTTCTCTCCTTGTTAAGGCTGAATAATAGTTCGTTGTACATAATATCACCTTTTATTTATCCATTCATCTGTTGACGGACGTTTGGGTTGCTTCCATGTTTCAGCTATTTATTTATTATTTATTGTTTATTTAGCTATTATTGTACGGCTGCTATAAACACTGGGGTAAAACATCTCTCCTCGGGACCCTGCTTTCCATTCTTTTAGGCATACATCCAGAAGTGGAATTGCTAGATCATGTGATAATTGAATTTTTAATTTTTTGAAGAATTGCCAGCCCAATGTTTGTACCTCTTCACATTTACCAACAGGTCCTTTGCCTTTCCCCCCTTCCCTAGTTCCAACTCCTGCTGCCCTGCAGTCTTTCAAAATTTCTTAACATGATGAATTCCAGGGGCGCCTGGGTGGCTCAGTGGGCTAAAGCCTCTGCCTTCGGCTCAGGTCATGATCTCAGGGTCCTGGGATCGAGCCCCGCATCGGGCTCTCTGCTCAGCGGGGAGCCTGCTTCCCCACCCCCGCGTCTCTCTCTTCGTGCCTCTCTGCCTGCTTGTGATCTCTGTCAAATAAATAAATAAAATCTTTAAAAAAAAAAAAACATGATGAATTCCAGTAGCACAGATAGTCAGTCCTTGGGCTAGGCCATCATAAAGCCCTTGACCCCAGCCTGGCTGAGAGCATCACACCCCCCAGCTTCTGGCTCAGTGCCAGTAGCAGAGAAGGTCTACCGAACATCTACTATGCACCAAGGGCCCCGCTCGGTACTTGACACGCATCAGTCCCTTCATCTCTATCATTGTGCAGGCATGTTAGTGTGCCCACCAGGAGAGCAAGCCTTGGGAAGTGTCCTGACTCGCCCAAGCAAAGACCTGGTGAGCATGAGGCTGGAGAAGTGGGAAGGGCTCACTGTACAGAAGTTCTGGAATATATTTTATCTTGAGGGCAATAGGGAGCCACTGCAGGTTTTAGACAGGGAGACAGCATGATCAGATGTGGGCTGAAAGCTGAGCAAGGTTAAGATAGGCAGGGAGGAAAAGAGAAGGATGATCCTGTGATTTTTGCTTCCCAGAGCAGGAATAAGGGAGAGTTTACCTTGGTCAAGAGGGCAGGGGATGCAGGCAGGACAGATGGGAACAGAGCTGGCACATGTGACCTAGAATGAGCCATTTGAGCTGGAGGGGGGAGGGGGAGCTTGAGGTGACTTCATGATGCCTAATGCAGGGGCTGTGTTGTCTGAGGCAACTTACCGTGGTTCCCTGAACCTCAAGTTCCTCATCGGTGGAACAGGCTTCATCACGTACAACCCCCTGGGTCGCTGTGGGAGTTCAGTGAGATCACCAATACATGCAAAGCACTTACGGAGGCCAGCCTGGCACACAAGTGCTTGAGAGCCACTGAGAGACTCTCGGTGGGAAGTGAGGCATCGCCACTATTTTTATTATAACCCTCACTGCTTCGGAGCAGCCTCCCAGGTAGGCGGGGGTCTTCAGCCCCCAGGGGCGTTCCAGAGCCCGGCTTATTTTCAATAGGCTCTGGCGGATGACATTTCTCTGCTTCCCAGTGGGGAGGGTGGGAATGGCAGCCACGCATGCAGGTGCCACCTCCCTGCCCGCCCTCCTCCCTCCCCTCCCCTGCTCCTGCTCCCCCCCCGCCCCCCACCCTGGTCTATTTCCAGCAACGTGGCTGCCTGAGGCCAGCACCAGGTGTGGGTGGTGAGTCAGAGCCAGGCTGGGCGGACATGGTGGCCCTGGGGGCCTGAAGCTGTCACACTGTCACAGCCTCCCTCCCTGGGCATTTCCCGGCAGCCCTTCCAGCACTTTAAAGTGGGGGCCAGTGTGGGGGAGCCTAGACCAGTGCCAAAAGGCCCCTCATCGGTGTTACAGAGCCCCAGCAGGCCCCAAATCTACGTGTCCCCTGGCTGGCAGTGAGGACAGGGGCCCTGTCCTGTTTAGCTCCCCGCTGGTACACCCACGTCCAGACTTGGCATGTGGCATGGGCACAAAAGGGTTCACTGACTTAATGAGCCAACCTGTGCTCCAGATTTGCTTTTGTGAGGACAGAGCACAGGTTCTGGAAACAGTGTTCCTATGACCCTGAGCAGGTAGATTCGCCTCTGTGAGCCTCAGTTTGCTCATCTGTGCAATCAGGATAACAACGTGTGCCTTGTGAAGGACCACCGGGAGGGGTCAACAAGGCCCCCTCACGGAACTGTGAACCAGAGCCAGATCTAGAATAACACTGGCCGCGTTTTGTTACAAGTATATTGCTATATCGGCTCCTCCCTGGGTTGGTGAGCTGCTCCTGGGCCGGGGCTGGTCTCACCCCTGCCAGGCCCCCCGGCCGAGCCCATAGCCAGGACCGTGTTGCATGACTGACTGACTCCATCCAAGACAGAAGCCTGTGGGACTGAATGGTGGTCCCTGGAGGCCATAGTGGGGCCCCCGGCCACCCCAGTGCTCACTGTTTCTGTATGCCAAGAGCTTGGGCGGCTTGTTTCCTCAAATTCCCACAGTGCTGCGCAAGCAGGTCCTGTTACTACTCTCCCCATTTTGCAGATGGAGAAACTGAGGTTCAGGGGTGTTAAGTCCCTTGCTTAGGGTCACAGGTTGACCCAGAGGAGGAGGTGAGGCCGGATAACCGTCTGCCTGGCCTGCGATATTCCTCACGGTCCCAGAAGTGGGAGTTGGGAGGCATTGCCGGAGGATTTCCTTGCTGCTCTGTGCTGCCTTGCGGGGGACCTGATCTCGGGTGTCTCAAGGTCTGTCTGCTCGTCTGTGTGCCCCCACCAGTCCTGAGGCCTCTGAGAGATGGGACTGTGAGTCCAGGTGCAGCCTGGGCTGTGGCATACAGCAGGTGCTCAGTGGGAGTTTCCTGGGTGAACAAGCGGTCTTCGGCCTTCTCTGTTGACTGGGTCCTGCACTGTTGAGAGGGCACAAAGCACTCCACCCAGAGGGCACCAATCCAATCCAACCCAACAGCAGGCACACGAGCGGTCGCTATCCCCAGCTAAGTTGGCTTCTTAGGTCACTACTGTCCCCCAGCTCAGAGTCTCTGGGTCCAGCCCCAGATCAGCTCTCCCTCCCTCTGCCTCCCAGTACTTGGGAACTCCTCTCCCCGACTTATGCCCCGCTCTCATACCTGGCCAAGCAGGGACTTGCTTTCGAGGTCACTGAAGCCGCTCTGTGTCAGGTCGGCTGGGCCTTTTACATAATTGCTTTGAGTCTCTGAGCCCTTTAGTTGTTGCTATGACCCAGCTCCCAGCCCAGAGCACTTAGTAGGTGCTCAATAAATATCTGAATGACTGTCTTCATGCTCAGTGAATCCACAGGTCTATTGAATTCTCTGCTGGTAAAACTCTGGACTGATGTGTGTATGAGTGTGTGTGACCTTGGCATTTCTGGATCTCAGTTGTCCCAGCCTAGAAATGGGTACATTTGATGGCCCCAGCCCTGTCCACCCCAGTGTCCACTGCAGTGTGCTGGGCAAACAGTGGACATTCCCATACACGGCCTCCCCCTACTGTGCACACCTTACAAATGATTGTGGGGGAAGCAAAGTCCTATTGTGATCTGCGATCACCACAATTATTGACCCGGGAGCTAGTCCCTCAGTATGGGTTGGGGCTTTCCGGCCCTCAGCACAGGAGCAAGGTTCCTTCTGTTCTCTTCGAGGAAGCAGAATGCAGAGCATAGGGTGTGAATGACATCATTATAGGACTCAGTTGTTCTGCTCTGGGTCTGTTTAACAATTTACGGAGCATCTTCCAAGCACCTGCCCCTTGGGGATACAGCAAGACGTGCTTTTGGAGCTCACATACCAGTGGGAGAGACAGGGAACACAAAAATAAGGATACGTAGTAAGTGAGAAGATGTTTTATTCTGTAAGTGCCACCAAATAAGTCCACAGGGTGCTGGGTTAGAGGGGCAAGGGAATGGGGGTTACCCTAGCAGGCGGTGGAGGTCAAAGCAGGCCCCCAGAGCTTTATGGGGGAACTTTGGGCGTTGCCAACTAGAGGATGAGAAGGTGCTGACCTTGCAAAAAACATAAGGAAGAGGATGGCAGGCAGAAAGAACAGCATGTGCAAAAATTGTGAAGGGGAAAGTGGATGTTCTTATATTTTTAAAAAAGAAAATCAGGGCCGCCTGGTTGGCTCCATCGGAAGAGTGTATGACTGTTGATCTCGGGGGTGTAAGTTTGAGCCCCGTTGTTGGATGTAGAGATCCCTTTTTTAAAAACTGCAATTCTTTAGTAATTTGTAGTGCCAGATTGATTTCTTCCTTCAACAGACCAGCTCCCACTGGGTAGCCAGCCCTGTACTAGGCCCTAGGGACCAACAGAGATGCATGAAAGCGACATTCTTGTCACACATCCTGGACCGGGCACCCCACGGAGATGAGCTGGTCTGATGTTTGCGAAGGGCTCCCAGCTTGGGTCCTTGGGGAATCCAAATAAACCCTGCAGGTCCTTGCATCCCAGGCCTCCCGCCAGCCCGCAGCTCCAGGCCTCTGTAGGAGAGAGGCTTCTGTTTCCTGCCTCTCCCTCCCCCACCCACCTGGGCACAGAGGGTCTTTCATCCATTGTTACTGCTTCCTGCCCATCCATCTCCAGCTGCTGGTCTGAACCCTGTAGATTTACACTGACAAGCGGATGCTTTTACCAAGACCCTCAAGGAGGAGGGGGATAGGGAGGGGAGCAGCCTGGGGGGAGGGGGAGGAGGGGGGAGGGAGGGCTAGCGCTTTGTGACAAGGAAGAGTTTCCTGCCCTGAAGAGGTGTTAGACCCTGAGGGCTGAGAGGAAGGGAAGCAAGCCTCTGTCCCCAGAAGTTTCCCCTTGCTGGGAGAGGGAAAGGTTAATGACCCATGACTTGTCAGGGCCCCCATGCCCCTTGGACTGGGTTTGGGTTCAGTAATATCTTCCCTGGCCCCATTTCTGATGCATAGAGTGAACACTGGACTTGGAACCAGGAGACCTGGGATGAGGTTCCATCTCTGCCAACTCTTCACCGGGTGACTTAGACAAGTTTCTTAGCCTCCTTGGGGCTCAGGTTCCTCATCGGACAGGTGGGTCTAATAATCCATGATTGGCAGTGTTGTGACCATGAATGTGATCTTGTAGGACAGATGGTTGCAAAATGCCATAATATGAAACACATTTTCTCCCCTGCGCTCTCTTATCCAAAGCAGGGGGTTACGAACTGGCTCCTGTTAAGGGGTGCTTGATTGAGCACCTACTGGGTGCCCGCTGCTGTGCCAGTGTTGGAGAAAGGAGCAACAAGACTCAGTTCTCCTTCTCAATGGAGACAGACAAGCAAACAGACATGCGTCACGCGACTCACTGAAGTGTCTGAGCGTACCAGCCAAGTGGCTCTGGAACCAGCCTGCTTGGTCTGTGTCCCAGTTCTGTCATTTACTGGCTGTGTGGCTATAGGCAAATCACTTAACCTCTCTGTGCCTCCATTTCCTAAATATATAAAATGTGAGTAGAATAATTACTCACCTCATAAGACTGTTGTCAGGATTAAATTATTTGATACTTGTAAAGCACTCAGTATAGTACCTGCTATAGAATATGCCTTAGTAAAGCAAAATAACCATTATTACAAGGTCTGCATTTCGCCCGGAATGACAGGAGTCTGGTCCCTGAGCTGGAGCGGCGGTAGCCAAGCCTGGAGGAAGCTGATGCTGCGCAGACACCTGGCAGGGGCACCAATGTTCCCTGGCTGGCTGTGCCTGTGTCTCTCCTGGGACAGTGTGGAATCAAGAACCTGTGGGTCGGCCAAACCGGCCATTTGCATGACATTGGAGCAGGTCCTGAAGCCAGAGCTTCGCAAGGAAGAGTGGCGGCCACATGGTCCCCCCAGGCAACAAGATATGAGACGTGGAACCACCACCGCAGTGAGCTCCTGGTCCGAGGCACAGAGCCGACAGCAAGGGCACCAGTTGGGCCAGACCACTCTGTCAGAGGGGCTGGCCATACAGGCTCAGACCCCTGCCTGGCAGACGGAGGACCCTCAGCTGGATACCAAGCCCCCTCTGCCTGGGTGGAAGCAAGAAAACTCCAGGAACCCCCTGAACCCCAGAGAGAGGGAGGACCAGGATCAGAAGGCATTGGGTGAGAATGAACTACTGAGTTTATTAACCTTCTTCCCCTCCTGGAGTCCAGGGTTTGTAAGGGACCAAGACCCCTCAGCACCATTCTACTCACATACTCGTGGTCTCTGGACCATGTGACTCATTTCAGATCAAAGCTAACCCAGGAAAGAGCAGAATCACTGACCACCGCTCTCGCCGCAGATGACCAGGAAATGCTGCGGGGGTTTCTTGTTCGGTAGTGACTAAGGAACCACACGATCTAATGAGTCCGAAATAATCCTATACATTAATTAAAAGACAAATGATCATATAAAATAGAGTTGTTATGACTACAAGTGCTGATAAAGTCAACACAAAGTGGGGAGGGGGGGCCTAGGGGACCTCCAACCTGGCCCACGGTGGGTGGAGTCCAAGGAGATGGAAAGAGCTGAGCCTTAGGTGGTGAATGTGAATGAAGCAGCTGCAGGAAGGGCCCTCCTGGCAGAGAGCACGGGCGTGAGCAAAGGCATGGAGCTGAGAAGCAGCCTGGATGATCCAGGGGTTGCTAAGGAAGACCCAGATGCGCCACGGGGACCCATGATGCCAAGCTGGAACTCAGGTCCCTTGAGCCACGTTAAGCTATGGGGTCACGATCCTGGGGACAATGAAAGGGTTGTAAGCCGTGGACAGACAGATCCGCTTTTGAGTTTTGCCAACCATCCTGGTTGAACTACGGAGGAGGGAGGGATTGGAAGGGTGGGGCCTGAAGACAGGGAGACCACATAGAAGACTGAATGGTAAAAGGGAGGAAAGATTTCCTGTCCCTTGGGGTTGTTTTATTTTTTATTATTTTTTAAAAAGATTTTATTTATTTATTTGACAGAGAGAGACACAGCAAGAGAGGGAATACAAGCAAAGGGAGCTGGAGAGGGAGAAGCAGGCACCCCCCCGCCAAGCAGGGAGACCGAAGAAGAAGCCGGGGCTCCATCCCAGGACCCTGGGATTATGAGCTGAGCCCAAGGCAGACGCTTAATGACTGAGCTGATTAATGAGGGCGCCCCCAGGGTTGTTTTAAAGGCTAACTGACAATACTACTGATAAAGGGCCTAGCAGGGGGCCTGGCACATAGTGGGTACTCACAGCTCTCAGTGAGCATAGCTAATGCTGAGGGGTCTGGACTACGGTAGAGGCGGTAAGGATGGAGGAGGGCACTGGCTTGAGAAACACCGAGAAAGGCAAATCTGGGGGCGCTTGGGGAGCTCAGTGGGTTAAGCCTCTGCCTTGGGCTCAGGTCATGATCCCAGGGTTCTGGGATGGAGCCCCGTATCGGGCTCTTTGCTTGTCGGGGACCCTGCTCCCCCATCTCTCTCTGCCTGCCTCTCTGCCTACTTGTGTCTCTCTCTCTGACAAACAAATAAATAAAATCTTTAAAAAAAAAAAAAAGAGGGACGCCTG
>RCUC01148168.1:0-18735 GCA_003697995.1 Taxidea taxus jeffersonii
CCAAATCTATATGTTAGGTAGAAAAAACAAAGAATATTTTTAAAAATTTGTCAGATAAAAGAATGTACTCCAAATGTTAAGATTCTTAAAGAGAAACCAAAGGAAGTTAATCAATGTACAAAAATCACAACCGAACATATTTTTAAATGTACATGCTGACTGGAAATACTCAAAAGACTATAAATCTAATTCTTGTATTTCCTTCCTTGAAATACTATGATTAACATACCTTCTAGCTCCACTTATTAGAAATAGAAAAATGCCATGATTTTTATGGATCAAAAACTATGACACAAATATAGAACTGGAGGTATTGAATTATAACTCTTATAGCTCTGCCTCATTCTCTGTGTGTGTGTAACAGCTTTCAAAGGACATTAACTTTTTCCTTTTTATATGTCTACTTCATCAGTGTTAAACTGCGATGGCTAAGGTTTTATAGAACTATAACCTAAACGTTCTCTTTGTACACATCTTTTCTATGACTGCATATCTTCTTCATTCACTTTCATATATGTATCAGTTTTACTATTATATTATTTTTGTTCAATAAATACTTTGTGATAAAAGGTGTGAGGAGGCAAGTGGTATGGTTTATTTCCATTTACTTGGGATGATCCAAATTTAATTTTTCTATATGGGTACAAGTTGGAAAATAAGTCATCTAGCCTTAAATATGATACATCAAAACATGTTATTTTATACACACACACACACACATTTTAAAGAGATATTTAAAGAAAAATAGAATTACTGAGGTTGACTTAGGGAAGGGGGGTGGGGGGGAAGTGGTTTGAAAAGTGGTCCTCTGATCTTTTAAGTCTTAAGGTCTACCAATCATTCTATATTGAAATAGGGGTAAATAAGGAGGAAGAAAAGAAACAAATTATCATTTATTCTTTTTTCTGCAACTAATATCATACTCAGTGGTGAAAGACTGAAAATGTTTTCCCTAACATAAAGAGCATACTGCCAATTCTACTTCAACATAGGACTGAAAGTCCTAACCAAAGTAATAAGGCAAGAAAAATTAAAGAAATTCAAATTATAAAGGAAGTAAAGCTATCTCTATTCATAGATGGCATGGTCTTATATGCAGAAAACCTTAAAGAATCCACAAAAAAGTTAAAGTCAGCAAAATTGTATGATACAAAATCAGCACAAAAACCATTCCTATTTCTACACATTAGCAAATGAGAAACTCAAAAAATAATTCCACCTAGAATAACATCAAAAGGAATAAAATACTTAAGAATGAATTTAATCAAGGAGGCATAAGACTTATACACTGAAAAACTACAAAACGTTGCTAAAAAAAAAAATTAAAGCTATCCTGCATTCATGGATTGGAAATCCCAATAGTCACAAAGGATCTACAGATTCAATGCAATTCCTATCTCAATCCTAATGGCATATTTCCTGAGAAATAAGACAACCCCATCCTACAATTTAAATGGAATTTCAAAGGACCCTGAATGGCCAAAACAATCCTGAAAAAGAACAAAATTGGAAGACTCACTTTTTGATTTCAAAACTTACAAAGCTACAAGTAATCAAAACATTGTGGTAGTGGCAGAAGGACAGAGATGTAGACCAGTAAAACAGAATTGAGAGCCCCCAAATAAACTCACATTTATGGCCAACTGATTTACAACAAGGGTGCTAACACCATTTAATGGGAAAAGGACAGCGTTTTTAACAAACAGTGCTGGGAAAACTAGACATTCACATGCAAAAGAATGAAGTTAAATCCTCACTTTACACCACATACAAAAAAAAAAAACAAAACTCAAGATTGATCAAAGCCCTAAATGTAAGCATTAAAACTATAAAACTCTTAGAACAGCAGAAAATATTCATGATCTTAAATTTGGCAATAGTTTCTTAAATATGCCACCAAGACCAGAAGTAAAAAAAAAAAATGTTGGATGTCATTAAAATGAGCAACTTTATGTATTAAAAGGACACCATCAAGAAAGTAAAAGACAACCCATAGAATAGAAAAAAATAACTGCAAGTCATATACCTCATATGCATCTAATATCTAGAATATATAAAGAGGAGCATCTTGGTGGTTTAGTCGGTTAAGCATCTGACTCTTAATTTCAGCTAAGGTCATGTCAGGGTCATAAGATTGAGCCTCTCATGGGGATCTGTGCTCAGTGGGCTTGGGATTCTCTCTCTCTTCCTCTGCCCTTCCCCCTCCTGAGTGCCTCTCTAAAATAAATCTTAAAGAAAAAGTAGAATATGTAAAGAACTACAGCTTAACCCAACTCAGCAACAACAATTTAAAAATGGGAAAAGAAAACTTGAATAGACACTTCTCCAAACTTGATATACAAATGGCCAATAAGCACATTAAAATATGCTCAATAAACTACTCACCAGGGAAATGCAAATCAAAACCACAATGAGATACCATGTCGTATGTATTAAAATGAATATAATTTTTTTAAAAAAGGAAATAAGTGTTGGCAAGGATGAGAAATTAGAACTCTCATACTTTACTACTGGGAATGTAAAATGGTGCAGTTGCCATGGATAATCATTTGATGGTTCCTCAAAGAGGTAAACATAGAATTATTAAATGACTGAACAATTCAACTCCTCAAACAAGGACCCAAACAGATGCTTGTACACCCATGTTCATGGCAGCATTATTCGTAAAAGCCAAAAAAGTTCGTGTGAAATCAACAGATAAATGTTTAAACAAAATATACATTTGAAGAGTATTATTCAGCCGTGAAAATAAGTAAAATTCTGATACATGCTACAACACACATGAAACTTGAAAACATCCTAAGTGAATGAAAAAAGCCAGACACCCAAGGACGATTATAGTAAGACTCTATTTACATGAAATATCTACAATAGGCAAAATCAGACACAAGAAATAAAGGCATACCAGGGGTACCTGGCTGGCTCATTTGGGAGGGGATGCAACTCTTGACCTCAGGGTTGTGATTTCAAGCCCCATGTTGGGCACAGAGGTATTCTGAAGTAAATAAGTCAAAATGAAACTTAGGAGGAAAATTACAGGCCTACCTTGGAGATACTGCTGGTTCAGTTCCAGACCATTGCAATAAAGCAAATAAAGTGAGTCAAATGAATTTTTTGGTTTCCCAGTGCATATAAAAATTATGTTGATACTACACTGCAGTCTTGTAAGTGTGCAATTATTTCTAAAAAAAAATACTTTTGTTGGGGCGCCTGGGTGGCTCAGTGGGTTAAGCCTCTGCCTTCGGCTCAGGTCATGGTCTCAGGGTCCTGGGATCCAGCCCCGCATCGGGCTCTCTGCTCAGCAGGGAGCCTGCTTCCTCCTCTCTCTCTGCCTGCTTCTCTGCCTACTTGTGATCTCTCTCTCTGTGTCAAATAAATAAATAAAATCTTTAAAAAAAAAAAATACTTTTGTTAAAAAAATACTTTATTGTTAAAAAAAAAATGCTAACCCATCTGAACTTTCAGTGTGTCCTTTTGCTGCTGAAGGGTCTTGCCTTGATGTTGATAGCTGCTGACTGATCAGGCTGATAGCTGCTGAAGGCTGGAGTGGCTGTGGCAATTTCTTAAAATAAGACAATGAAGTCTGTGGAAAGGATGGAAGAATCTTTTCATGCTGTTATTTGATAGCAATTTACTCACAGAACTTCTTTCAAAATTGGAGTCATCTTAAACCCCAATTTTGCTTTATCAACTAAGTTTATTTATGTGATAGTCTAAATCCTTTGCTGTCATTTCAACAATCTTCATACCATCTTCACCAAGAGTAGTTCCACTTCAAGAGACCACTTTGCTCATCCACAAGAAGCAACTTCTTGATCATTAAAGTTTTATCATGAAATTGCAGCACTTCAGCCACATCTTCCAGCCCCACTTATAATTCTAGCTCTAGTTCTCTTGCTATATACCACATCTGCAATTACTTCTTCTGCTGGTCTTGGAATCAGCTTCTTCCAAACTCCTGTTAATGTTGGTATTTGACCTCTTCCCATGAAACCTACATGTTCTTAATGGCACCTAGAATGGTGAATCCTTTCCACAAAGTTTTCATTTTACTTTGCCCAGATCCATTAGTGGAATCACTACTATGGCAGCTATAGCTTTACAAGATGAATTTCTTAAAGAGTAAGACTTTAAAGTCAAAACTTCTCCTTGATCTATGGGCTCCAAAGCAGGTGTTGTGTTAGCAGGCATGAAAACAAGATTAATTTTGGCTGTCCATCTCCATTAGTGCTCCTGGGTGATCAGGTGCATTGGTGAGTGACCAATAATATTTTGCAAACCTTTTTTCCTGAACAGTAGGCTTAAAATATTCAGTAAATCATGCTATAAAGAGATTTGCTGTCATCCAGGCTTTGTTGTTTCATTGACACAGCACAGGGAGAGTAGATTTAGCATAATTCTTAAGGATTTTCAGTATGGTCAATGAGCACTGGCTTCAACCTACAGTCATCAGCTGCATTAGTCTCTAATAAGTCAGGGGACGCCTGGGTGGCTCAGTGGGTTGGGCTGCTGCCTTCGGCTCAATAAGTCAGTCTATTTTTTTTTTTTTAAAGATTTATTTATTTCATAGAGAGCAGGGTAGGGGAGGGAGAGAGACAGAGGAAGAGGAGGAGAGAAGTAGACTCTTCACCAAGTGTGGAGCCCAATGCAGGGCTTGATCCCACAACCCTAAGATCATGATCTGAGCCAAAAATCAAGAGTCAGATGCTCAACCAACTGAGCCATCTGGGCACCCCATTCAATCTTTTGAAACTTTGAAGCCAGGAACTGACTTCTCCTTTCTAGCTATGAAAGACCCTGACGGCATCTTCTTCCAAGAGAAAGCTATTTTGCCTACATTGAAAAATCTGTTTAATGTAGCCACTTTCATTAATTATCTTAGCTAGATCTTCTGGATAACTTGCTGCTTCATCTTGCTCTTTTATGTTATGAAGACATATTCTTTCCTTTAACCTCAGAAACCAACCTCTCTTAGTTTCAAACTTTTCTTCTGCAGCTTCATCACCTCTCTAAGCCTTCATAGAACTGGGGAGAGAAAGACTTTCCTCTGGATTAGGTTTTGGCTTAAGGGCGTTTTATAGTTCATTTGACCTACCCACACCAATAAAACTTTCTCTGTATCAGCAATAAGGCTGTTTCACTTTATCATTTATGTGTTCACTGGAATAGCTCTTTCAATTTCTTCAAGAACTGTTCCTTTGCGTTCACAGCTTGGCTAACTACAGCAAGAGGCCTACCTTTCAGCCCGTGTTGGCTTTTGACATGCCTTCCTGACTATGCTTATATTATTTCTAGCTTTAATTTAAACACAGAAATGTGTGACTCTTCTTTCCACTTGAACAATTACGGGCCACTTTAACTTTAGGGTTATTAATTGGCCTAATTTTAGTATTACATTCTCAGGGAAGAGAGGCCTGAAGAGAGGGAGAGAGATGGGGGAATAGCCTGTTGGTTTAATAGTCAGAACACACATATTTATCAATTACGCTGTCTTGCATGGGTGCGATCTGTGGCACCCCTAAAACAATTACACTGGTAATATCAAGGACCATTAATCATAAACCACCATAACAAATATAATAATAACAGAATCTAAAGTACTGTGAGAATTACCAAAATGTGACACAGACACACAAAGTGAGCAAATGCAGTTGGAAAAATGGTGCCGGCAGGGTTGCCACAAACCTTCAATTTATTAAAAAATGCAGTATCTGCAAAGCACAATAAAGTGCGGCACAGTAAAATGAATTATGCCTACACATTAGAGGTTACCAGGGGCTGTGGGGAGGGGGAAATGAGGGAGGATATCTCCCTGGGCATAGCGTTTGTTTGGAGATGAAAAATTCTGGACAAAGATAATGGTAATTGCTATACAAAACTCTAATGCCACTAAACTGAATACTTACAATGGGTAAAAATGTCAAATTAAAACAAAACAAAACAAAACAGAAGCATACAAAAAAACAACTTCATGAATTTTCCTGGATCCAAGATAGATTATTATAACATGTTAACAAGTAGTCTTCCAAATGCAATAAAGCATCAGATAGAATGGAGCCACTTCTATACACCTAGAGTGACATATTCAATGTGTGTTAACAACATCACTTGGAAGGAAAACAAAAAAGGTATCCTCTCTTACCTTTCAAATCATGTCAGTTTAAGATGAATCATAAGGTTCAAAATTTCTGAGATTCAATTCTCTTCACTGCAAAGTTTTCAGGATCTGAATGATGGTGCTCAAGTATCAAAAAAAAAAAATCAAATTCCTTAATAAAATGAAGAACCATCCCTAGGACTTCCTAGGGAGAAGAATTTTATATAACTACTGGATGTATTTCTTCACCTTTTATATGTAAGAATATCAAACTTATGGATAACTATATGAAATTTGTAAAATATCATTTATATAACCTATGAAATGAAAGATCTCACAGCTTTATAACTGAGTACTATCCTATAAATTTACGGTAAAGATTACTAAATGAATGGCCAGCACAAATATAAATTAAATATCAAAACTGGCACAGTGAGACTTCATGATCTTAAAAATGAAACCCATAAAGGAAAATGATCCCATTCCGCATAGCCTTCTTCCCCCCAGAAAGAACTGTGACTCAACAAAACCACATTTTAACAACATGAAGATCTTGTTATAAATTTCAAAACAAAATGGAGGAATTTCCACATAATATTTATAACCTTCAAAGTACAATATTAATACATATCTGTCAGTTAGAAATAACAGCAGTTTGTTAGGCTACAGGGTTTAACATAAAACCAATTTACAAATGTGAAAAGCAGTAGTGGTCTAATATTCACCATTACACATGAATCTGTTTCTTCCAGAAAATTTTTTTAAAAATTAAAATTTCTGTATCATGAAATATTAAAATAACACCCAAACATGCCACAATCACTATTCACAAATAAAGTTAAAATGAAATATACAAAAGTTCACTTAATACTGTTAAATAGCAATAAACTACAAGATTTCCTGAACAGAAATGGTAGGACCCCTGAATGTTTTACAGTGAATATCAGGAAAAAAAAAATTAAGTTATGATTATTTTCATGATATATAAGCCAAAAATTTACATGACCGTTTCAAAATATACCAATTAAGATTTGTAGTTTGTAAGATGCACAAAATAAACAAATGTCCTTAAAAGTTAACACAAATGCTTAAAACACTTACCAACACCAAAGTGTGTTTATGATGTTCAAAGAGATGCATAATTGAAACTGTAATATTTACTATCTCTGATAAGCACATTAATACCTACAATGCTTTAAAACAATCCTCTAAGTTCTTGTTTCTCTCATTTGTATTTATCATGGCTCATTTCAAAGACATATTACAGCTTTTAGCTGATTCCAAGTGAATGTTATTAAAACATACACACAGAGACCCCCCAAAGGAAATAAATGGCTCCCCCAGAAAGTATCATCCCTTCTAATAAAAGAATTGTATTTAAGATGAAAACAAGAACTCACATATTTCACTGGACTTGTATGGTTTAGTTTTAACGAAATTAAAGCACAATGTAAAATAGGTAAGTGTATTAGTATACACATATCCAATAATATGCAGTAAATATATCTAAAATGAGGATAGGTAAAAATAAAAAATTTCGGTGCTTTAATTTACTGGTATCTAATGTGAGATCCCCAGAAAGTCAGGTATTCACTTGCTTGAATCAACTTCTGCATCACATGCTTTCCTAAACATAATGTGCTCATCAATTTCTTAGCTACTCTAATTGCAGATGTTCAGTAAAAAATTATATAGCATGAACTTAAGAGTGTTCAAGATGGCTCACTTATTTTACTGTTAAGCAAAGCTAAATTTACATTCCAGGAAACACTGCAGTTTAATTTTAAAAACAAACAAGAAATGCAGCAGTAAAACAATTTGTGAGGAGAAACAGATGCATTCACATCTAATAAAGCCACTGCAACTTCTTCAGGCATTTAACTGTTGTGTTAAATAAACAGACAGTAGTTATTTAGCAGCAATGATTCCGCAATAAATAATGCACTGTGTTTCTCAGTCCTGCACAAAAATTGCAGCTACAGTTACATTAACAGCTGTAACCTACTGGCTCTAATGGCAGAGAAGACCTTAAAACCAACTGTACAAAAAAATTGTCACACTGTGACAACAAATATAAAAACAATCTGTAGGTCTGAAATAAAAAGACTCCACTGTGAAGAGGACAGTGTAGACAAACGGAGATTCCAAGTCCACCAAAAGAAATAAGTGCCTTCAGATCTGAGTCCTTGATTGATAAGAAAGGCTGGGGGCTGGGCTTGAAATCATTTTATCAGACTTAAAAGAGCATGCTCTGTCTTCTGTTCTTCCCATGTCCTAAAATATAAAGTCATTTTATGAGGCAGTTCAAGGTTCAGTTTTATCCCACATACAGTATTTGGTGACTCTAGGAAGCTAATGTTCCCACCAGCAAAACTAATGTTCCACGATAAGAGTGATCAGCACTGTCTTAAATGACCCTTTTGTCGATGGGGTCAGTCTACAGCTTCTATGCTTCGAAGTGATGAACCTGAAGACTAGGGAAGCACAAGATGTGTCTTCTGCCTCAGGTACCAGGGATGGCATGTGAAGTGATCAAGCCAGGCCACTCGTAAAAGGTCTTTGCGCCATCTGCAGCTTTCAGGATCCCTGACTTGACTGAGTCAGATTTCTCTCTGAAGAATTACTGAGCTGCCCACATCATACAGAAAAGTGAGTACGTGCAATGCTAAACATACAGTTGTGGAATGCACTGTACATTAGTTTTTACATCAATAATTTTACTGATCAATTTATAAACCAAAAACTTGGTTCCACGGAAAATTTCATGATCGACACGTGAAATGGTTTATGACAAACACACCTGTCTCTGGATAAGAAGAATTTCGAAAACCCGGGTCCTTTTGCAACTGAATCTCTTTCAAACTGAATATTGATACACCTAAAATGCATAGACAAAAACTATCAGGTGAAGGTCTAACATTATTAAAATAAATATAACCCAACTATACAAAGATGTTTAAAAAATGTACACTGATTCAACATGAAACATTTATTATACATTTACAAGGTTACAGCACTCCTGAACCATTTTCCCCTTTGTGCCAATGTTTTGAGAAGAAAACCAAACAAAATAATCTCCCATCAGAATCTTTTCCCTCCAAATCTGCTGTCAATAATGCTTCTAATACGTTTCTTCTCAAATATGTAGATACAGAGAATATACGCGGTCTCTTTATAAAACTTACTGGGGTTGGGAGACCTAATCAAAAGGTATGTCTTGATTTTACTCTCTCTGTCCTTTATCTGTCTCCTTATAATGGCATGAAGGTATCAGGGCCTCAACATAACTACAGACTTTCAGAAAAAAACAACAGGGTTGTATACAACCATAACTGCCTACCTCAAACTATGAAACTTGGTACTAAGTAATGAAATGTAAATACCATCTTAAAAAACACTTGTAATTCATCTTTCTCATTTCCATCTCTGCCAGAAAGGTAATCTTTCATTAAAAAATATCCATATAAGTTCTAAGTGAGAAGTCTTAAGGATTCTTGATTCCAATTAGCAAAACTCAATGAATCAATATTCTTTAGTTGTAAATCAGAATGGGAAATTAATGAAAGCTTTTGGAATCTCACTTCCTAAATATTCTAACACCCCATTTACTTTACTCAGTTTAAAAAATTTTTTTTAAAGATTTTATTTATTTATTAGTTAGAGAGAGAGAGAGAGAGCGAGCACAGGCAGACAGAGAGGCAGGCAGAGGCAAAGGGAGAAGCAGGCTCCCTGTGGAGCAAGGAGCCCGATGTGGGACTCGATCCCAGGACGCTGGGATCATGACCTGAACCGAAGGCAGCCGCTTAACCAACTGAGCCACCCAGGCGTCCCTACTTTACTCCGTTTTAAAGTAAAATGTTGGGGTAATCTTTGAAAAGGAGGTCATGAGTAAAATGAAGCAGTTAACTCAGGCATGAGAAATCAGCTCTTTTAGTGACTGACAATACACTCACCACTGTCACGAGGATAATAAAGTCAGAGTGAACATAGCAAAGAAAAATCATCTTTATATCTTCAAAAGAAAATCTACTTTCACAAGAAAACAATTTTATGTTTTGGCTATGCTTCATTATTCTTTGCCTGAAACCAGTTTTAGAAACTGAATCAAAGCAATCCAGAATGGGCCTAATGACAATGTCTATCATCAGATGGCATTTTCCAATTTAAGTCCAGTAAGATTAACAACCCATGCCTAAGTACTATTGATTTCTTACAGAGTAGTGGCAATGTGCTCAGTGTTAAAAGAAACAAATTAAGGGGGTCCCTGGGTGGCTCAGTTGATTGGGTGTCTGACTCTTGGTTTCAGCTCGGGTCAAGTTCTCATGGGTTGTGGGGTCAAGCCCCACTCCAGCCCCACGTTGGGCTCCGAGCTCAGCAGGCAATCTGCTTGAAGACTCCTTCCCCCTTCCCCTTACTTGCAGGGGCACGTTCTCACTCACTCACTCTCACTAAATAAAGTCTTAAAAAAAAAAAAAAAGAAACAAATGAAAACATATGCAAATAAGACACTTCTCTTCAAGGAATTCTGATCTGTTTACAAAAAGACTAAAATTTTATGCTTAAAAACCAACAACAGGGATGCCTGGGTGGCTCAGTTGTAAGCCGCTGCCTTCGGCTCAGGTCATGATCTCAGCGTCCTGGGATCCAGTCCCACATCAGGCTCCTTGCTCGGCAGGGAGCCTGCTTCTTCCTCTGCCTCTGCCTGCCACTCTACCTGTGCTCGCTCTCGCACTCTCTCTCTGACAAATAAATAAATAAAATCTTAAAAAAAAAAAAAAAAACCAACAACAATCTCTTCCACCCCTAATTCACCACAGTCTCCAACACTGAACAAATGAAAATGAGGGGGCAAGGGGACTTCAGAATTTCTCTTACTTTCAGGTAAAGTATGTATTCTTGGTCCCAGACTTCGAAAGTATACATGTTTCATGGCCTCTTCTGCTGAAACCCTTTTCTTAGATTCGTACTGTGAAAAAGCAAAAAACTGCTTCATTAACGTTTTCTCTACACATATGAGGGGAGGCAGATTAGCATTTACAACTACAATGACTGCTTTTTCAGAATCAATTTGGAATACACCAGACACACACTAAAAGAGTTGTTACTGAGATTATGTAGTAAAGACTGTATCTCAGTTCCAAATTTCCAAGATGAAATCGGATCTTCACTAAAAATTTAGATTACCTGTATTTTCTGAAGTGATAAAAAAATTAAAAATATCTGACCTTTGGTGTTCCTTTTCCTCATGAACACCAAAGGATCATTGGAAATATATCCAATACTTTCATGACATATTATTAAATTACCTATTGGATACCCATATCCATTTTTTCTTTGATGAGATAATCTAGATCTGTTTAAGGTGTCCATGCTTCTAAATCCAGTAGATCAATCATGAATCATGACTGTTTTAAATTTAGGCTAACTATGATAACCTTGCTCCCCAATTCCCAGTCTCTCTTACAATTAATGTTCTGGCCAATGAGACTTAGGAAGAAGCTTTGCAGGGGTTTCTGGAAAAGCCTTTGCTTTCCAGATACAAGTGGACTATTATGGCTGACATCCTTATCCTCTCTTCTTACTGCTTTGAATACAAGATATGAATGATATTTGTAGGTCCAGCAGCCTAGAAGGCTGTAAGTATAAAGAAAAGCAAAAAAACATAAGATAATATGAATTGCAGAGAACATGGCCTTAACATAGTTGATCAATGCCAGGAGGGGACTACCTCAGACTGTTCTAGGTCACAGTGAGAAACCCATACACATTAAGAGAAGCCATCATTTATTATTATTGTTATTATTATTATTATTATTATTATTATACTTAAGCATATGCCTTAAGCATGCCAGACACTACTATAAATAATCTTATTTAATGGTCATGACAAATACTTAAGTTATTATTGACCCCATTCTATGGATGCAGAGAAACTGAGGCTTAGTGATTACAAAGTAAGATGTAACTTACCTGAAGAAACTTTGTTATTAACTCGATTCCCTCAGAGTCTAACCTAGAAACAACAAAAAACAAGTGGCAATTTATTCTTTTATCTTAGCCAATAGTAACTTTTCAAATAAAACTATTTTCCAAGGTTTTAATTTGCTAACTTCAAGTGCTCTGAAACAGCCACTCTTAAATTGCTTTCAAATAGACTCAAATCTGTTTTATCCTTACAAGACTTATCTTGCCACTTATTTCTAAAAAACTGGGCTTCAAAAAAACAAAACAAAACTGTGCTTCAACTCAAATTTTCAATAATGAAGAACAAATTATATAATTAAAATAATTTTTTAAAATCACCATCTGTCTCAACTCCTAGTATCACAAAAGCTTAAGTGTATCATTTTCATAGTGTTCCACTACAGGCAAGATACAAAAGCATCATTTTCTTACTGTATAGGTGAAAACAAAGAGACAAGTGACTCCAAATATATCACTGTGGTTCACAATAAACACAGATGACTCATTCAGTACATTTTTATAGGGTAGTCTACTGAGAACTGGGTACTAGAACCTATAAAGTTCAATTTAAATATGCCACAATGAGGGACACCTGGGTGGCTCAGTTGGTTAAGTGGCTGCCTTCAGCTCAGGTCATGATCCCAGCGTCCTGGGATCGAGTCCCACATCGGGCTCCTTGCTCTCCAGGGAGCCTGCTTCTCCCTCTGCCTCTGCCTACCACTCTGTCTGCCTGTGCTCACGCTCTCTCTCTGTCTCTCTAACAAATAAATAAAAATAAATCTTAAAAAAAAAAAAATGCCACAATGACATCATAAAACGTAATTAAAAATTAGGGCTATAAAATCAATGAGGTAGTCAATAAAGATAATTATAGTGATGAAATCCATTTAATAAGTAGTAGAGGGCTTAGGGACTATTTTTTTTTTTTTTAAAGATTTTTTTATTTATTTATTTGATAGATCACAAGTAGGCAGAGAGGCAGGCAGAGAGAGAGGAAGGGAAGCAGGCTCCCTGCTGAGCAGAGAGCCCGATGCGGGGCTCGATCCCAGGACCCTGAGATCATGACCTGAGCCGAAGGCAGAGGCTTAACCCACTGAGCCACCCAGGCGCCCCCTTAGGGACTATTTTAAAGGGATAATCTCTTGATCAGAAATCACAGGTTCTATTTTGCATGCCTTTCACTGGAAAAAAGCAATATATGAATAAAGAAATATTTTCCCAAGTGCTCTGAGTGGGTACTGTGGATGCTGTGGCCTAGACATTCTCCAGACTCTTTTAATCCTTTGTAGTTTGCTATCTGACAAATATCCAGAGCTCCTTGGACATAGACAAATTAGAGGCTAAGGTCATGGAGAATCTGCTTTAAAGAACAGCTTCAACTTTCTGCACTGGATACTACAATAGCAAGCAACATATAAATGACAAAAATAGGATTTATGCTACTTAGAAGGAAGAGATAGGCACATAATGTTATTCTTCCTAAGAAAGTCTACTTAGAATGTTATTAGTTCCTATAGTAACAATAAGAACATCAATTCACATAAATACTTGTAAAATATTTTTGGTATCAGAACTGTTTTTTCTACTCTCTCTAGCTTGAGAATAAATGGAACTAGAGCCAAGTGTGTTACATCATGAGCAATGTGAATGGCTTTTGATTAAAACAGAGATTGACCTTATTTGCTATGTATGACTTTATTTGGGTGTACTCTTTTTTTTAAGGAATCATGAAAAAACACAGTCAAAGGGGTTAGTTATTCTTTGTTACTTATTGGAAATACAGTAATTCTGTAAGAAATGTTCTGACTGAAAAATTTTTTTTTTTTTCCCTGACTGAAATTTTAATGGGGGTTTTAAACAGATCTGGGGATAGATTTGAGAAACTTTAATGAAATGGCCAACATTAAGGATATGAGGGGTCAGAGAGTTTACATCCCTCAAATACAAATCATGTCATTAACACTGGCCAAATACTGATGGGTCATCTTGGGTCAGAGTCAAGTCACTTCTAACACTTGGGTTTTTGTAAGAAAATACAGAATAATTCTGTAGGAAGCAAAAAAAAATTTCATCATGGTCTTCGTGGTACTGAATATGGCATTAACCAATGTCTTCTTTCTGACAAAGCGAACAATCTACATAAACTCTAGAATTCTAATATGGATGTTCTATATTCATTTTATTTATAGCTAAATTCTGTGAGTTATGTACCCTGGTCTCTGAATTATAAAATTAATCTGACAAAAGGAAGAAATTCATTTAAATTAGATCCTAAAATATTTAAGAACTCTGTATGTATATTATATATTTTTCCCTGAATCCTTATTGTAGCTAATGCTTCAAGAAACTGGAAAGAATCATGCAGGTTTTCCCCCTTTAACTTAAAAAGAAAAAAATACCTGGGTGCATGGTTAATTAGAGGCTGTGGTTTGTATTTTGGAAAGTTGTAGTTCTTGAACTCATCATTTGAAGAAACACCTGGCCAAGTTTCCTGAGATGGTGTTCCTGAATTTAAAAAAAAAAAAAAAAAAAAATTTTGTTTGTAAATATATAAAAATTTATATATACACAAATATATATAAATAAGGAGAACTAAGAAAGTGTCTTAAAGAACAATTTACATTTAGTAGCTGACTTGACTATTTCAACTGAAAGCAAAATGATAGAGATAGTAAACACATATTGACTTCTTTGGGGACTATGCAATGATGCCATAAAAATGATGATGCCTAATTGATACCTAACCTAGAAATACTTCCTAATAATATGCTAAAGATCAGTTTTATAGTATTTTCTTCTCTGTTCTTGCATACAATTTTTAATGCAAAGGCAGAATTTAGTAAATGAAAAAGAGAAGTTACACAGAAGCCTCTATCTTTATAATCATGCGATTATAATTCTTTTCTTTGTTATCAGGTTTTTTTAAAAGATTTTATTTTTAAATAGTCTCTACACCCAACATGGGGCTCGAACTCACAACCCAGAGATTAAGAGTCCCATGCTCCACTGACGGAGCCAGGCAGGTGCCCCAACTAATTATAATCTTGTGGCAGCTATCCTAGTCTCAGTACCAAATTAAAAAAATTTTTTTAAAATACATAGTCTTATCTAGCTAGTCACAAATGCAGGAAACAAATTACTGGGAAAATATTTCTATTACCTAGCAGTCGGAAAATCAAGTGCAGTTCATCTTCCACCGTTGAGCCTGGAAACAGAGGTCTTCCAGAAGCCATTTCAAAGAAAATGCAACCAACACCCCTTTAAGATATATCATTAAAAAAAAAAATGATAAGCAATCCATTTACATATTATGAAGAACAATTACCTTTTCCTTTAGAGTGCCTCTGGAGATAAGACAATTTTGTATTAGCCAGCTAGAAAACCTCCTACAGAAAGATTTTTTCAGCTCGAACTAAGCTAATTTGTTAATATATAGCCTATTTGTCTCAACTTCTATATTGCTTTATCCATTCCTCCATCTCCCCTCCTCTGTCCTGCCTTGACCCTTGAAGGAAAACATCGCTAATAGTGATTTAATGCCTATTATGTCTTAGATAGTGGGTAGCAGGGACAGGGAGAAGCATAGGATTCAAGATGCCTTTATGCAGGAAGCACAGATAGAACATGCAGGTGGCAGGATGGTTGAGTATGTACGTGTGTGAGAGAAGGAAAAAAAATGGATGGGGATTCAGTGGATGAATATCATCTTCTAGAATCCGTGTCAATACCTTTAATACATAGTCCTTTCTGTTAAAGGACTCCCACTCTAATCACTGTATGTAAAATTTTACATATTAAAATGGTATACAAAAAGTTACGATGATGAAGCCACTATGTAAAACAGTACAGCTGTCCCTTGAAATAATTTAAAATAGAATTACTATATGATCCAGCAATTCTACTCCTAAATAAATACCCAAAAGATCTGAAAAAGTCTCAAAGACATATTTGTCACTCATGTTCATAGCAGCGTTACTCCTAATAGCCAAAAGGTAGAAACAGCCCATATGTCCACGGACAAATGGATAAACAAAATATAGCAGTCATATATCATGATTATTCAGTCTTAAAGTCAATATCTCTACAACATGGTTGAAACTTGAAGACACTGTGTTATGTGAAATAAACCTGTCACAAAAGGACAAATGCTATATCATTTTTCTCCTATGACGTGCTTAGAAATGTCAAATTCACAGAGACAGAAAGTAGAATGGAGACTGCCTGTGGCTGGAGGGAGGAGGAAATGGGGAGTTGTCTAAGGGGTATGGAGTCTCAGTTTCTCAAGATGAAAAAATTTCTGGAGTGTAAGGTTGCACAACAATGTGAATGTACTTAATGCCAAAGAACTGTACGACTAAAATGGGTTAAGATGGTAAATTTTATGTTATGTATATTTTACCACAATTTAAAAAATAAGTTTAAGATGTTATACAAAATTATATGTAATTGTTCAACGTAAGACAACAGAAGGAAGCATATGACTTATCATTGCATTAGTCAATAAATGCAACCACATTTCAGAGCAAGAGATTTGTCACTGGATGCTAGGTTGTATTCAGGAAGGATTTATGAAAAGCTGCGTTTTTAAGGTTCCTAGGCACAGAGATGCACAGCAGGCATTCCAGATGGGTGGACTGGTATGAATGTAAGTGCAAAGGTGGGAAAGCCCGGGTTATTTCTGAGATATGGTGAGTAGCCCATTTGGCTAAAAGGGAATATTCATATAGACGAACAGTCTAATGTAAGTTGAAAAAGACAGTTTAGAGATGTCTTATAGAGATCATTAAGTATTAGATGGATGAATTATACCTTACTCTATAGGTAACAAATGGGGAGGCAGCAAAGGTATTTGAGTAAAGAAATGTCATGATCAGAGTGGGATATGAGGAAGATAGCTACAGTATTTTATTATTCTTAGATCAATTTAAGGCCAAGTGGATTTTTATGAATATTAAATGGTAAGAATAGTTTTATTTTAAACTACGATGTACTAAACATTCTTCTAAATGCTTTATATGTATTAGCTCATTTGGTCTTAACATTATCTACAGAACAGCCTTTTATTTTTTTAAATATATATTTTTTAAGATTTTATTTATTTATTTGACAGAGATCACAAGTAGGCAGAAAGGCAGGCAGAGAGAGAGAGAGGAAGCAGGCTCCCTGCCAAGCAGAAAGCCCAATGCGGGGCTCGATGCCAGGACCCTGACATCATGACCTGAGCTGAAGGCAAAGGCTTTAACCCACTGAGCCACCCAGGCGCCCCCAGAACAACCTTTTAAAGTAGTTATTGTTATTATTCCCATTTCCTTAAATGAGGAAACTGAGGCAAGTCCAGTTATTTGAATAAGATTATTATATAGTTGTAAGTGGCAGAACTGGTAAACCTAGGTAATCCTACTCATGTGTCAAAACTTTTAATTATTGCTTATATTGTCACTCTTAAAAATAATATTTCCTTAAAAGTCAAATATCTATTAGCATGCCCTATGTTAATGGTTACATTCTTTCAAATGGCAATAACATCTGCATGTATTTACCACATGTCAATCTGTGTTGAGTACTCTGAGGAACCGAGAAGCACATCAGGTGGCCGGTACCACAGTGTGACGACTTCGTTGGAGTAGGTCTTTGTGGGAACTGACTTGGCTCTGGCTAGCCCTTCGTAGGGAAAAGAAAATAATTTTAAAATGTCTATAATGGACGTTCCCACCCATATCTTTACCATGACTTCAGTCAAAAGGATATTTGAGACAGCTGTCTAGTTACTAAAGTTTAAAAAATCAGTTTTATGAATTTTTTCTGAGTGTGCATGGTCTTGCATAAGCAAATCCTTATGTAATTAAATAATAACAATTCCACAATCAGAGACTATTTTTATTTTTATGCATGTGACTGTATCTGATATGGTGCCTGGGTTAATATAAACTTAAGATACTTGCCTTCTATGAATCATGGTGCCAAAATTATTTCCAAGTGGAACTTAAATTAATGCCAAATAGGCCAATGAGACAGAGATAAAAGAGTTTTACTTCTTCTACCTACAGGCTTCTGTTACCTTTTTTTAACCTGATTCCAACTTTCACTTGTTATACCAATTTTAGTTTTCTTAGACTAAATTACACTGCTATTGTGTACTTTATATTTAAGGATAATTTTAAATAAAACGGACCACACTGCCTTTGGCTAAATGATGAAAACCATGTGCCATTCCTTTGCCAATTTAAAATGGAATTCACTGATTATCCAGAAATAAAGGCAAGAGTTACAACTTCATCTCTTGAGCCACTGGCATGAGTTGTTTTTATTATCTCTAAGCCCCCAAGTTCTGACCACCTGAAGAAACCTGAATATAAATTTACTTTGACATATAGTTTATTTCAAATAACAAGGAATAATTCATTTTCAGGTTGTGATTTGTTATATATAACTATTAATATTTGATTAAAATATTAAATATGAAAAATGTCATAAAAGAATAATTACTTTATTAAACTGGATAAAGGTACTCAAAACCAGAAATTTAAATAGTTAGGCAGCACTCATACTATTTTTGTTTAGTATAACAGCTAAAGGGTATAACTGGAATAATGCTGACACTATCTTATTTAATTACAAGTCTTACTCTACCAACCCAACTTGGTAAAATAAGTTCAACAAATTATTTTCCTACC
>RCUC01148169.1:0-17956 GCA_003697995.1 Taxidea taxus jeffersonii
TTATCCTGATTTTTTATATTTGGCAAGTCAGTGTCTTTATTTATTTTTCTTCTCTCAAACGACCACTTCCCCATAAAGCTGCTGAGAAAAAAGAAAAAAGAAAACAATGCACCTGCAGACACCCTCCCTTTGAATAGCATAATGAAAATCCATAAATAGACTGACCGGCCAGGAATCAAGGAAGAGCTTCCCATGGGGGTAGATGTAGCTCCATGAGGAAGTGTGGCATGTGCTGGGACTGAAGGATGGCTAGAAAGGCAAAGGAAGAGGATGAGGCAATCTTCTCCTACCAAGGCATCACGGGAAGAGCAGGAAAAGGATGACCCTGCATACCGAAGATCCTCTAGGTAGCCAGTGCACTGACACAGATAAAAAACAAACGATTTGCCTTCTTCCTTTTTTCTTTTTCTTTTTCCCTACTTTCAGTTCAGGGGACCCTGCTTGTGGTCTGTAAGTTTCACACCCCAAAAGACAAATGTCAGGGGGAAATGTCCAAGGGAGAGGGCAGACTGGGGTCCCCAGCTTTCCCCCGACCATGTAAGAATATCTAACCTTTTATGTTGCCACAACATCACAAGGGACCCCAGGGTCCACGGTGGGGGTGGTATTTTATAATTCTCCAGCACATAACAGAACGTGAAACCCAACATCACATGAAATAACGGATATATATTGTGAAACACAAATGATGTTGCTTTCAGTTTGCTTGTCAGAGCCTAAAAGCATTGTTTTATCCAAGAGAAACTAGAACCGGAAGTAATGTAAGTGAACCACGTTATCGAGCGATCACTGCGAGAGCATCACGTCTCTTCCCTTTCCCACACGTCCCCACCCCACCTCGGCATTTCACCAGAACCTCCTTCTATGGATGCCAGGGGGCCTGAGGGTGGGGTCCCAAGCGAGCCCCACAGGACTTGGCAAGGGAGAGCAAAGTGTCATCAGATACACAGCCCAGAGGGTGGGTCCTGCCCAAGGTAGCTCCATCCTGCTTGTCATGGGAACCAGGGGTAAGTGCCAGGGGCCTAGGGTCCTTGTGCAGGAAGAGAAGGGCATAGTTTGTGTGACACCCCACGTTTGTTACACACGACGTAGTCACTCTCGGTTGATACAATTAAATTCTAGCAGGACTTTCAAATCACATGGATGAGTGATTCCACTTTCCTTTTGTCTTCCTTCCTGTCACATTGGAGCCCCCAGACTGTCAGAAGGGAAGTTATGAAACTCACAATACTTTTTGATAAATGAACATCGGTGGTGGACGCTGCCATTTTTAAAATCCTCTATCCTCTATGCTGTGTGGCTCAAACCAGGCAATGTATATAAACACGCATTTTAAATGGAGAAATGTTAAGGAAAACAGAAATCCATGGGATTATTTTCTGTTATTGCCAATACCATTTCGGTGTGCAATTATGTTCTACCCAAAAAATCCAGTGTTAGGAGAGAAAAATGGCAGAAAAGGGAGCCTGTGAAAGAAATATTGTGAAATAAATGAAAACCCAGTGAGCCTTCCTTCTGGTTCTTTCTCTTCTTGTTCCCTGCTCTCAAATGGGAAGTGCAGAAGGAAGGTGTGCACTTTCCTAAGACAACTCGGGATTTCCCTCTTGCTCTTCTCAGGACCTGCAGGAGGATCCATGTTTGGACTTGGAGTCCCACAAGGTCTGCACAGGTCCTCCGGGTTTAAAAGGTAGCCGAACGTTGGCAACTCATGGTTTTCATCCTAGACAGAAATGTCCTCCCAACATCTCCAAGAGTGATTGCAAAAATGTAAAAAACAATGCTGAGAGGAATCTCCCCTCCCGGAAGGAGGAACTACCAGCATACCTTTGAAGGAACATTTCTGTGATGATATTTTAACAGTAAGTTATGTGAAAGAGATACAAAATGTAGTAAAGGACTGTGCCATAAAGCAAAAGAAACACTGAGCGACTTTGACAGTGAAGGTTTCCTCTTCCATGTCTGTGGGACAGCGAGGTGGTATCTCCTGTCTGTTTGATACCAACATTTTAAAATTAAGTAAAATGTAACTACTTTGCTTTGTTTCCTCACCCTTGCAGAAAAATGACGTTGAACAGTTTTCCCCTTCTATGTAAAATAAGTAATGCTCTATTAATGTTTACTCCCCAATGAGAATAGTAGCAAGAAGCCAAAGCAGAGCCCTCGCCGGGCTCCGAGCACCATGTAGCTCACACAGGACGGCTGAGGAAGTGGGTCTGTACCTCGAGGCTCCCAGTGACACCGGCCAACACGGTGGCCAGTATTTAAGTGTGTGCATGTACATTTGCAATAAAGCAGGCGGAAGAGTTATCTCAGCAGAGTACTGGAAAGACAGTTAAGAGACGCGTTACTAATCTCTCTTTAATGCTACATATGCGGTTTTCACCCACACTATGTATACTTTGAAATGTCCACCCATTACGATGAGCAGTGAAGTGACGCTCCACCACTTCTGTGAATGTAGCATCTCATACATAAAGAAAACAACACATCATCCTTCTCCAAAAAATATAGGAAGGTGGGTGGCCCATCTTTACACAAGGAAGACATAGCACGGTGTCACCTGAGGAAACGACGAAGCGTCAGCTAGATACGAAAGAAGCCAGAGAACGATGATCGCTGTTCAAAAACTTTATCAAAAACATCAAAAAACAAGGGTGAGACCAGGAAAAAAAAAAAAAGGGTTCAAGAGGGCATGTCTTGAATATTAGCCTGCGTGAGCAGACGTGATGAAGCAGGACTAACAATATTTTTTTAAAACTGAAAAGAGCTTCTGGCATCTGAGAAATTATAATTCTCTTCAGGCCGGCACAAAGTTTCATAAATCATAGTCTCATTGCTCTCTGAAAAAAAAAAATCGCATTCCTAATATGTTTTCATAAAGCCTTTATTAAATTCTTTGTTTTAGCCTCATTACGGATGATATAACCATGCGGATTAACCAGGGGCCCGGTGAGGCAGGGGTCCAGCCTGCTCTGTCAACGGCTGTCACCGCGGCAGAGTTCTTCCACCGGGATGTGCCTTCAAATGCATGAAGGGCAGAACTTGAGGCTCGCACTGAGCGCCAAGGGACATGAGGCGGAAGGTGTGCGTGTCCTGGCGGGCCAGGGCTCCTGCCACGGCGGTCTGCAGGGCCTTCCTCAGTGCTCTGCACGGGCTCCCGCCCACCTCGTCCGAGCCACTACGGAGCCTCAGCCTCCACCCCTCTCCCTTCCCAGGGATTCTCAGGAGAAGCGTCTGCCTGGCTGCATTCGCTGGTCACCTTGCAAGGACAGTGGGACAGCTCACCTCCCAGGACAGGGAGCCAGGTCACAGGCTTCTGCCTGGAGCAAGCGAGAGCGAAGCCCTCTATTCCAGGGACAGAACTGAGTGCGGTTAGAGGACAGGCACCCGAGGACGGGGCCCTGGAAGACAAGTCACCGCCCTCCGGGAGGGCACACGGGCGGCCTTCGGCGTCCGGTGACCTGGAGGCCCCTCGTGTGCCCTGCTGGCAGCCATGCAGCCTCCTGCCCAGCGCGGCCACTTCCCCCCTGGCATGTGTCGCTTACGCTGGGGACCACGTTCTCCATTTCGATTCCGTCGTCTCTCCCGCATCTTAGCACGCGCTCCCGGGTTAAGTACAAAACTAATGACCTGGGTTTTCACACTGCCAAGAAAACTACTGTAAAAAATCGCGACAAAGTGCTTTTCACATGCAAAATTGATGCTGCTACGGCTGCTGCCAGGGGCACAAGCACTGGGGCAGTGTTACAAAACACACTCACAGGTCACTGCAGAGTGTCTTGATCTGTTTTTTGTGTTTTTCACATCTATGTTTCGAGATTAATCTTTAACTCTCTCTATAGAGATTCCCTCTCCTCGTCTTTCCGTTCTCCCAAACCCATGTCCCGCACAACCACTCGCTCCCCGAGCTCACTGCCCGCTCGCCGTCTTGTACCCACTCGAAGCAAGCGTTTACGATGCGGCTTCCTTCATGTCAGTCTCACGTCGCCCAGATCTGTTGTCTTGTTTCTCGACATTCCCATAAGATCCAGCTGCAAGACTGCTCACTCTCTCCTCTTGAGCCAAGGAAGAAGCTTCATTAAAATTGTGTAAATTTTTCTCCACAATGTTTTTTATTCCAACTGTTGATCTATTTCTGTGTGTTTTTTGATGATGTTCATCCAAATGATTGTTGCAAGTTTGCACATATAAAAATAACTCGCTGAGGCACAGGTCACCTGAGAGCTAATCCCCCAGACAGATGTATTAATAAAAACACTTAAGGATCAAAGTACTGAACATGAAAAGATTAGAAATCTTAAAAATAAAAATGGGTTTTCTTCCTGATGCAAAAATAACTGGATAAAAATGATCATTTACAGATAACACATATAGAACCAGTATGTTTATTAGACAGAAAAATGCAGTAGTGTGTGCTATAGGGTATCCGCAATCAAACAATCTAAGAATGTTAAAGGTGTTTCCCCAGGGGCACCTGGGTGCTCGGTCCGTGAAGCACCTGACTTCAGCTCGGGTCATGATCTCAGGGTCCTGGGGTTGGGCCCCTGCTCAGCGGGGAGCCTGCCTCTTCCTCTGCCCTCCCCCCATGTGCATGTGCTCGCAGGGGCTTGCTCTCTCTCTCTCTCTCAAATAAATAAATAAATAAATAAATAAATAAATTTTTTGAATGTTTCCCTAGGGATAAGGACAATCTGTGAACTTCACGGGGAAGAAGAGGTACTATAGCATTAGGACAGATGGGCTCCACTGAAACCTGCATGAATGTCCACAGAGAAAGTCTGTGCAGACTGTAAAAAAAAAAAAAAAAAAAAGTGTCTCCCAACTTCTACTGCTTCTTAAGGCAGCATCAATCCATGACATCCCACTGAGCACCTTGTGATTCAGCAGAGCCCGGAGCAGAGGCTTGCGGAGAGGGGACGTGGCGAGCGCCTCCGGGAACCAACCCGGACCATCACCAGGGCTGAGGAAAGGGAAGGGGCGGCACCGTCCTGCCGCTCACCAGAACAAACCACACTAAGGGCTCGTTTAGAAACATGCTAACGACCCCTGCTACCTAGAGGTGAAATGGGAAATACTTTGAACCTAGGCTTGAACAGAGGCTTTTCTAGAAGCTCTCAAGGGTTTTTAGGACACTCCAGTGGGTAACAGGAGCCAAGTGTTCCACAAGACCGTCCCCTGCCTTCCCGGAGAGCTGAGTCCCGAGCAGCATCTGCCTCCCAGCATCGTGCTCAGTGGCGCTGGCGGAGGGGAGGTAAATGCACGCAGGAAGGGGTCGGACAAACAGGCTTTTCTTCCTCGGAGTCATTAAACCGTGTCCTTCACGGCTCATAGGTGTCACCTCGAGGGCATGTGCTCCACGTTGGGGTAAAATAACAAAGTGTTCCCGCCGCGTCATCATCACACCCAGCTGATGCTCAGCGGCGTCCGGAACCCACAGACTTCCCCGTGGGCCTTCCAGCCCAGCCTCTCACCCTGTGATTGGACCCCAGGGTTAGCAAACGACAGCCCACGGGTCAAAGCTGGCCCACCTCTTCCACATAGCTCCTGAGCTAATAACGGTTTTCTTAGCTCAACAAATCAAAAGAACGAACATATTTTGTGGCACATGAAAAAATATGCAAAATTTGAATCTGAGTGGCCTCCCAAGCTCCTTTGTCATGCAGCATCCATGACTTTGTCCTTGCCCTGAGAACCAGGCTGAGTGAGCACAACAGAGGCAGAACAGCCCAGGACATACCCGATCTTAAAAAAAAAAAAAAAAAAAAAAAAAGTTATGCTGACTCCAGATATTATCTATCGCTCCTACAATAGGCGTATGAAATCATTACCTGAACCTAATTAAAATCTGGTGATAGGGAACTTGCTGCTCTTTGGGCCCATGTGCATTTCTGGTTGATTGATTTTACCTAGATCTTCACTGCGAATGAAGTTTAGGAGAATACAAATGAGACACAAACCTCCACGGCAGTTGGGATATTTGTGTAATTTACTTCCCAGCAGCGTTCCAGCGGGTTATATCCCATTCCTTGTAATGAGGTTGTAGGTGTGGAAATACCAGGAGCCGCCCTGGAGCCACCCAAGCCTGCCACAGTCACATGGCACAGGTCGCCAGATAGAGGCAGAATGGCGAGTCCTATTGTGGAAATCGGTGACGTGGACATCGGGACCGGACTCCTCTCCACAGCTCTGAAAGCTCTGCTGTCCTCAGTGAATTAGGAGATTTAATGGACCTTACTGGTTTTTGTTTTGTTTTGTTTTCCCAAATCCCTCCTTCCAAGTACTATCATGGGAGATCTCACAGTTTCAGAAGACCTCAAAGATTAGTCTAACTGGACGATACTGTAGGCAATTTTTTGTTCTTTTTCTCTCTGATTTCTAAGATGTTCCTATATTTCCAAGGCAAGAAAGATGAACAATTTTAGCATTTGGACTTCCGGTGTCATCTGTGTTTAAATATGGTTTTAAGTAGTTAGAGTCCCCATGAACTTCTCCCAACGCAAGACCAAGAACATGTAAAGTTCCTTAGTGCAGAGTCAAGGGCACAACTAACAATGTTACCACCACTCTTTGTTCTTCGGTTTTTCCGTATAGTTCTCCAAGGCTTCATTCTTTTAAATATGTAACATTATTTAAATATCTCTAGCCAAACATAGACAGGAGGTCATACACAGCATCTACATAGGACAATAAAACCACAATTCTAGGAACAACAAAATTATAATCTATTGAGAAATTATAGGAAAGGCTGCTCTGAAATAGAACAAAGAGGAACCCGTCCCCTTTGCCCATGGTGAGAGCAGACCAAAGCGAAGGCGGCGTTGGCAATCTGCTCTCCAGTCTTTGCTGGGAAGGCAGTGCTCGCTTGGATGTAATTTCCTGTTAGTATGCAACTGCGATGTCTCTTCTGTTCATGTTAACTCCTCCTGTTCCTCCTCGGGCACGTAACCCAATTCCGAGTGCCTAGAATGTGTCTACTGCCAAGTCTTATGGGACTGAATTTTAGTAACTTCAAATGAAATCAAATCACATCAAAAAGTGCTATGCCTGTGTTGTTAAAAAAACCCAAAATGCAGATTTAAGGAACTTCCAAAGTACACACACAGGACAAGAAGATAACAAATTAAAACAAGAAAAGAAAGGTTAATCCAAACGGAGCAAGCAAATAAGGCAGAAGCACTGATGAACTCGTCCGCAGGCACACCCTCCCCAATGCTGGGCGCGGACACTGCCTGGGCCATACGCTGACAGACAGGGCCAAGGTGAGCAGTTACGGGTCCTTCCAAAACCTACAAGTCCGGTGGCTCAGACAATGATGGCTTTATTGCCTAGAGAAAGTATTGGTGGAGAGAATCTTTCTCCTTATTTAACAAATCATGACTGAGGTGACCTCTGTAGGAGGCACTGTCCATTTGGCAAAACAGATGCCCCCGAATAAATGTCAGAGCATCACATGTGCCCTCGGTTATCTCGCTTGCGGCGTCTGAGGGGGCCGTGGACGTGCATGGGCTCACATGCAAACACCGCGGATCCTGCGTGAGTGTGACGAGGTCAGGACCGGGAGGGAAGACGCGCAGACCTGTGTAGAGAGGTTGAGGGAGGGAGGCCCAGAAGAGCCCCGGAGCTGACCCCGCAAGGTGAGTCGGAGGTCACCAAAACCCAAGACTCACATGAAGCATGACAGGGTCAGCGACTCGGTACTTCAAGGAATGTTACATCCCTATCAACCACATTAATACCGTCCCTCTTTGCACTGGACCTGAGAGACGTTAGACTCCACAGCGGGTTACAGGTCACACATATTGTAATAGCTCCCATCCTGGTTTTCCAGTGAGGACCCGAGACCAAACAGCTCTGACTGAGCAAGCCTGAGACGACAGAAATCGGATGGAGTCTACAGTACCACCAACAAACCAATCGAAATCCTAAAGTCGGTCCTTTTTGATTGTGCGCCACATTAGATATCGTCCTGGTGTGTCCTTCCACAGAAGGGTACCTAATTATGTCTGGAGCATTGATCTGACCTTTATTTTAAAGAACATGGTGACTTGCATTGAGAGTAGGTCTGCCACTAACCTGACTCTCAAAGACAAGCCATGACCCTCTAACACTTCCGATGCCCCATTCCATCAACCGCTCGCTCGGGGAACAAGCACGTTCCCTCACTTATCTCCTCTCAGTGTGCGTTTCTTAATCACAGACCTTCCTCCCTGGGGCAGGACGGCCACTGTTCTTTAACCAGGGTGCACGCTGGCGGAGGACTGGGACCGGAAAACAGGCAGAGACCATTTGAAACAGCCGGAATCCAACCGCTCCTACAGGCCCAAACCTTGCACTGTTGCTAATGCAGTTAGGAATTACCGACATCACTCCTGAAATGCTCACATTTTGCATAAATGGAGGAATGAGCTGAACTGTGACGGTGAGTGGAATTCAGCTTGGATCCCAAGGAAGAGACAGCATCTGGGCCATTCTGGTGTCATTTCTGCAGATGACCGGACTTTCCCTCGAGAACAAATTGTGGACTTGCTTTGGGATGCCTACATAAAGGGCCTGTTTACTGACTTATCATCTTTGTGATGTTCGGTATATATCTGTGATGTTCTAAAACAAGTTTTTAAGCCACGGAAAGCTGTTTTCTACGCCTTAGGCAGAAGCCTCACAACACGATAGCATCGAGCCTGATAAGATTCCGGTGTCATGGTGTTTTACACTTTCCTTGCAGTA
This sequence comes from Taxidea taxus jeffersonii, assembly GCA_003697995.1. NCBI lineage: Eukaryota > Metazoa > Chordata > Mammalia > Carnivora > Mustelidae > Taxidea > Taxidea taxus. Next base: position 8,725 of record RCUC01148169.1, read on the forward strand.
TCCTCTTGTGCTGAGCAGAGAAAATATCGCCACCCTCATTCAATAAGGGGAAGTCAGATCCGGACATGGTGGTTTGTCTAAGGGCACGTGGTTAGAACGTGGGGGCTGAAACAAACCTGCCTTGTTTCCTACAAACCTACACCTTTCCGTTATTTCAGTGTTTTCTTCTAATAAATGGCAAGGGAAGCCTCAAAACCGAGCAATCAAACAGTCTGAACAACCTACAGTGTTCTCCCTGAAATCACAGTTTCGCGGGCTAAACGGATGGAAAAGAATGATGAATTCTGAAATGCAGCCAATTTATGTGATACTTCTGCATAAGATGTTTAGATGCAAGATAATTTATTTCACATTTCTAAAATAACCTACAGGACCTTTCATGCATTATGATGCTCATCTCTCCAAAGTTAGAATATTTTTTTAACGTCATACTTTATTTTTGTATTTAGGTTACTTTTTAACTATGCGGGGGTTACCTTTAAGAGAAGGCAGGGCACCAACATTCTCATGTTGGAGAAAAGGTCGAAAGATGACCTTTAGAATACCAAAATTTAACAAAACAAATGCCTGCTGTAGACTTAAGGGATTCAAAGTAATAGCTTTGGTCCCTCAGCTCCAGAACCCTGCCTTTTTCTTGATGCGGGAGGCTTACTTTTAGCTTATTTCAAATAAGAATCTCTGAGAGGTGAACAGTGACCCATGAGTGGCTATCTGGGGCTCGTTTTGATGCCAACCGCAGTCTAGTGGGTATCGTGAGCTCCTGGCGCTCCCTCTGTCTCACCGCGAGCGCCCCTCATCGCCCCCGCACTGCGGCAGAGCTCGGTTCCTGGGAGTCCTGGGCTGGGAGTGCCCAAAGCACACCTGCGTGTCGCAGCTGGGAGGTCTCATGCAAAGGGATGCCCTGACGGCGTCCGATGACAGAGCCCTACTTTAGGTCCAAGGGACTGAAACACCTAAAGAGCATAAAGCCTTTGAAACCAAGAGACCAGGGAGGATCAAAATAACATTGTGAAGCAAGGGTAAAGCTTCGAATATGCTCAGATTTGCTTCATCTACCCCTTCCTCTACCCAACCCCGATCAGCAGCTCACACTGCCCTCCTAGCTGCCATGGTTCCTGAGCCACAGAACCCACGGCCTGGCTGGGAAGGGGGCAGGGGAAGCCAGTGTAGGTCGTCTCTCGGTGTTTATTCAACTGCTACGTTAACACTTACCGTGTGCGAAAACACCAAGGCATTGGCTAAGGAAATTAAGAGGTGAATTAAGCAATTAAACTCCAAGGAAGGCAGAGTGTAATGGAGTTTATAAAATAGTTAAGCTGGTAATTAATTGGTAAGTGTTAGCACAAAGGTGTGCCTTTATTTACCAGCCAGGATGCCTGTCATCCAGGTCTCGTCAAACTTCTCCTTCTGGGACAGTCTTATTGTTTTCTCAAAAACCCAGCAATTGGTCACTGATTTTTTTTTTTTTAAGATTTTATTTATTCGACAGACAGAGATCACAAGTAGGCAGAGAGGCAGGCAGAAAGGGAGGAGGAAGCAGGCTCCCCGCTGAGCGGAGAGCCTGATTCGGGGCTCGATCCCAGGACTCTGAGATCATGACCTGAGCCAAAGGCAGAGGCTTTAACCCACTGAGCCACCCAGGCACCCCCAGTCACTGATTTCTTATCTCCCTTATTTCTCTGCATCTAATCATCTTAGCAAAAGGACTGTGGTTTCCTCAGACTTGGAGAGGCCGTCTGTCTGTCAGTTCCTATGCGTGTAGGTGACAAGGCGTGCGCCCCAGCCCATCTACGCTGAGCAGGCGGCCCACCCTGGAACACGCTCGCTTTCTCCGAGGCATCTGCGTCACAATTCTTTCCTTCAGGACGCACCGCTCGCCTCTCTGGTTGACAGGCATTAGAGCTCTGTTTTGACTACTGCTAAGGAAAAGACAATTTCTAGAAGTGAACAAAATTTACCAAGGTGCATCCTCACTCCTGGTCCTCCTGGCTCACCCTGCCTGTTCCAAAGAAGGGAACGTTATGAAATGTTTCCCTTAATAGGAGATTATTTTTCCTCAGAGTAAATGCTAAGTGGAAAATCAGCGTATGTCCTTGCTCCTCTTGCCCTCTCTTCTCCCCTGCCCTCAGCACTCATGTCTAATTGGTCACATAAACTGGGTATTTTATAAAATGTGTGAAATGTGTTAAGAAGAGTTGGTTGGATAAAACTTTCAAGAATATCAAGAAAACATCTCTGCAGACACAACGGCGCCCGATGTTTAGATTAGGACATACATTCAAAAAAACCACATAAATTTTGAAATTCATAAAATTAAAAGTGGTGGATCGGGAGGCTTGCAATGCATGTTTTGTGTGAAATCCTGAAGGAAGCCTAATTTCTGGGGCTGTTAAGAGGTAGGGAAAGGTTTCCAGGAAAGATTTCCTGAGGGTGGCTGTCTTCTGAGAGGAGTCTTGAGTTGTTAGGAGGAAGTTGCCAGACATGGGGGAGAAGAAGTCGTCGAATCAAATAGGTCCCACTTGATGTCCTGGCAGCCACTCCCTTGTGCACCGGGAACCCAGGGCCTGACGAGGGGCAGAGCAGATGCCAGCCCAGGGAGGATGACAGGAGCTCTCATGTCAGTCACCAGCCGTGCAAACCACAAACCAACATATCGAAACACTAACATTCAAAGTAACTTCGATTTTGTGTGATGAAGGATGACTTCAAGGAAGTAATCAGTCAACGGCTTGACACATGAACACAGAGCTGATACTAATGAAAAACGTAAGTTCCATCTGTCACTGTGACTGTGACTCCGCTGACCCTCCCCTCTCATCTACTACCAGACCCACCGAATGGGGTCCATGGAATGGGGTAGCATTGGACCATCACAGAGAATCAAGGCATCGTTTTCCTACAGCGCCCACTTTGGTCCATACAGGGGAAAACCAATAAGACAGCCCCAATGGCAAAAGCCATTCACTGGGAGCGAATGGGTTTCTGAGCACCAATATGGCATCCGCATGTGTGTAGGAAAAGGTTCCAGATAATTTAGGGAATTGTAAAAGTACTTCTTAGACTGTCATCAAAATTAAAATTTGATATTAAATAAATACCCCAGATAATTCACAGAACATCAATACCTCACTAGATCCACAGAACATGAAGAACACCACCAGAAATCATTTTGTTTTTATTTTCCAGTTCAAAAAGCATTTAAAAAAGGGAACTATTTCCAAAAACATGTTTTTTGGTCGCTCTGAGTTTCAAGAAATATTAAATTTGCCACCTGGAAAGGAGTACAGAAGTCATGTGTGTAATACCTTTTTCTGCATATACTTAACAAAAGATTGGAAATGTTTGCCTCAAGTGGCACAGAGAGAATGCTATCAGATCAACGTTACAATTTTTCTACAAAAGCTATTAATAACAGCTTCTAAATTCCAAGTTTTACAGTCATATTTACAGAATAAAAATACGGCACTTTGCTTCTGAGATTTATTTCATAGCATTTGGCAGGAACCACGGAGAGCCACGCTACGAAATGTAGGTGTAGCTGATGTGGTCAATTTCAAAATGGTTAAAATGAGTTTAACTTACACAGGAGTGGACATGTTTCTCTTTGTTTTGTGGGACTTGTCACTCACAACTTCCTTAGAACACGGTTCAAGAAAGAATTAAGCAAAATATTGAATAAGGTATGTGATGATGAGTTATACAGTAAATTATGGTGATGCTAGCAAGTGTCTCAATTAAGGGGACAGGAATTCATTTCTTGAGAACACTACTTCCTGAGTCCTGTTAGGTAGTATTAACAATAAAAGAACAGACGGTGACTTCAGTTAAGTTTTATAAGAAATAATTTAGATTCTCTAATTGAAAAAGACAGAATCTATCCATTGACGATGAACTCTTCCTATAAAATCTCACTGTTCCTAAGAAACCTGACCAGTCATGAATAAAATCTGTGGGAGAATGTTTTGAGATGCATGAATTGGTCTAGGAAGGAAAGACCTGATCAGTAAGAAGTCCACTCTCGTAGACATGTTTTTAGCAATTTAAGATGTTCTCTTCCTTTAATAGGAAACATTGTGTTATGAGATACATAGACTATATGCTGAAATTTGTTCTGAATTCCATAAGTAAACAACAGAAAGAGGGGAAAACTTGTGCTGAATAAGCCAAAGCAGAAAAATAATAAAATGCAAAAGTTCTCTGAAGTGTAAGTCCTGGGGAAAGGCAACAAAGACTTGAGCTTTGCTGAGCCCCAATGCTGGGTAAACAGCTGAAACGGACTTTAAATTACTTTCATTTGTTTTCTCCCAAAATTCAAAATCAGAAACACAGAAGGACTTTCTTCCTGAGCCATGATTTTTGCTGGGGCTCACCCAGATTTCTTGTCTGTCCTTCACACAGCACATTTGATTCACTTACTTGCTGGCATATAAATGGTTCTATCATTAAAACCACTGTTTCTCTCCTCAGTGACCCACACTTAATTATGGCTCATCTGGTTATGGTAACAGTGCCAGGGAAAAGAGCATGTTCAGCAAGCTGTTTTTACACAATATTCATTTGAGATTAGGGACCTTCGTCAGTCCTCTATGATGATACATTGTTTCACTTTTCCCCAACACCTGGGTGGCTGTTCAGCACATTCCTTAGGCCTTTTCTCATGATGGCCTTATTTACCCAACTACACATTAATACATGGTAACATTGCTCCCCTATTGTTGGCTCACCTATAAACTCGCCTGAAGGTGAATTTTTAAAATTTAAATGTAAATATAATAGCAAAGTTCCAGGCATCATGGTTCCAATTGTACCTACAAAGTTTCCCATCTTGAAGTTTCTATGTTACCAACAATCTTTGTGAGCAAGTTTTTACATGCCTATCGTGTGTGAAGCCCAAGGAATATTTCGAGGGTTTAATCTCTTTTTGGGGTGGGAAACTCCATTCTAATATTCACTGAGCCTCTCATTTCCTAACTATTAAAATAGACAGTCTCCCAATAGAACAAGTGAAATGGCATGAGACACAAGAAACCAACATCTGCTTTAGCTAAAATTATGATACATGGCTTTGAATGTCAGAGAGGAAATCAGAGTCATGAATGTTTAATCACTGAATGTTGAGAAAAAGCCTGTGGCTGCATGAGCACTAAACATAGATGGCTTTACCATGACTCACTCTCACACCTTCTTGAACATGGGAGAACCGTGTCTACTCAGAAAGACACCAATGTTTATTTATAATTTTCACGTTTCAAAATACTTTTGGATCTTACCCTTATAACAGCTCCATGATATAAGTGGGGCAGGTGTTTGAATTCCTGTGACAGATCCCAAGCTGAAAGCACACAGAGTTTGCCTAACTTCACTGGGATCAGGCTACCTGGTGGCTCAGTTCTGACTGGAGGCCAGGGCAACGAGGAACACATAGTAGAACATTTATCCCACATGTTATCCTCTTAGTGGAGGACATCAGATATATATGACACAGTAATTCCCTCCAAACCCACATTTAGTTTTTTTGGGGATCCCCATAACGAACTAATGGTTCCATATATAAGACCAGGTCTCTCTAGAACACAGGAATGATGCTCTAACCATGAAAGTAGTAAATTCAGTGTATCTTTTTCATGTGTTTACATACAGGAAAACATAAAAAAAATTTTTCATTAGAATCAAAGTAAATGGGGGGGGGAATTCAATAATTTTTACAAAACAAGTTCTCCATAAAAATAATTGAAGAAGAAAAAAAGGTAATTGAAGAAGAAAAATGAGATTCAGTGCGTTTAGCGAGAAAATAAATGATAGCATCATTCCGTACAGGTATCACCCGACGAAAGCATGATCTTCACAAGAGGAAAGCTACTACTTACAATTGTAGTGGTAATCAAAGTTCAAATTCAGCACAGTGCATAATCATGGGTGGGATTAGGTGTATAAATTCGCACACATATAATGGCATCTCATTTTAAGTAGTCAGATGTTTTCAACTGAAAGATCCTCTCACAGTACTAGAAGCAGAGGCTCCTCATGCTAAAATGAACTCTGAAGATCAGATCTGCTCATCTTCATCTTCAAACTCCTCCCATACTGCATGGCTTGTCAAGGCCACTCACGGAGAAGCAGGACTAGATCCACTGTGTTTCACAAAATAACCAAATTCTTTGAAACAGTGCGTATTCATTCTAGATCTAGAATAGTAAGAGTTTGCATTTCCACAATCCAGAGCCCTTTTCCTTCTACTGCCCTTCCCACAACATGGAGTGGCTTTATCAAAGGCCCCTCTGCACTGTGATTTTTAAATAAGATGAAAATGTTCCACTGGGGGACGCCTGGGTGGCTCAGTTGGTGAAGCGGCTGCCTTGGCGGGGGGGGGGGGGGGGGGGAGTCTATCATCCAGCACGGGCCATGATGTTGGGCTCCTTGGATTGAAAAAAAGGAACCACATTCAAATGAGTATCAGATATGCTGATCAAATATAACTGTCTTCCTCATTGTAGGGCTTCAAAATTTTTGGTCAGACATGGTCAGACTCTGTTGGAGGTCCAGAGACAACCAGGTTGAATTTTTTTAGGATGTATGTTAAAAAAACAAGAACAGGGAAGAAGAAGAGGATGGCGAGAGAGAGGAGATGGAATACCAAAATGGCGTTGCCAAACAGAAAGGGGTGATGGTGTCGCCCAGGAATTTATGATACCTTAATACAAAATGATAGTTAATGTAATTGTGATATGCATGAAAGTTAGAAGATATATTTAAGCATTAAATAATAGCCATTGATAGTGGTATAATGCGTGGATGGGATTTAATTTTAAGACACAGAACAAGCATCTCCTACCTCCCCTTCTCATGGGATTATTACCAGGAGAAGCTCATTATACCTGGTTTTGTTTGAATAAATGCATAGGAATGCATATACTAATAGACGTTGCACACACACAAAATAATATGTGTTGCACATATACACATTACAATAATAGATTATGTTCTGTTCTATTTAGAGTAATAGAGCATATTCTGTACAGAACACAAAATTTAAAAATGAATATGCGTATGTTAAATACATAGTCGCCTCCTGAACATGGATTTGAATGATAGGCATCCGATCATTTGTGGGTTTTACTATTAAATACAGTCAATATCAATAAGTACTATAAATATACTTTCTCTTCCTTATGATTTTCTTAATAATATGTTCCTTGTTGTAAGAATACAATGTAGAACATATGTAACCGGCAGAGAGTGTGTTCATCAACTGCTTGTTATCGATGAGCCTTCTACTCAACAGGAGGCAACTAGTAGTTAAATTCTGGGGAGTCAAAAGTGACATGGGGACTTTCAACTCCACAAGGGTCAGGATCCCTAACTGCTGAGCTGCTCAAGGGTCAAGTGTGTTCTCTAATTTCCCCATAAAGCCCTTGGCTGCATTCAAGGATGGATGCCCTCTGGAGGACAATCTCGTAAGCTTAAGAGTCAAATGAGCGTCACTGTGGATCTTGGAACTTTTGCCTTAAGCACTGCTGCCAGGAGCAGCCCTCGGCCCGATCTAGCTGCCGTCATCTGGTTGCTGCCGAATTCTGTAAGGCTGATGAGATGAAAATGTTTTTTCCACTTTTAAATGTTTGGAAAAAAAGAAGAAGATGACATGACGTTCCCCTGTGAGTGTGCACACGTGGAGTCTGGCTGGGGCGGTGCCGTCCTCAGGCACGTAGGTGCTGGACGCAGCTCCGTGGGGTGAGAAGACACAACAGACACTGGGCAGCCCAGGAAATCTACAGCATTTCCCGTCTGGCCCTTTAAAGAAAAAGTTTGGTGGAAAGACTAGACCAATAGGGCATATACATACAGTAAGCAATAATTTATGAACTCCTTTTATTGCTGACTTGCTTTCTTTTACATATTCTTTCTAGTTATGAGGAGTCAGATATTTGTAGTATAATCATTAAAATAATTCTCAAGGTAAGTGTATGTGACTTCAAGAAGCAATTAAGTCACAATACAGCTCTGTTAGCCAAGGCGAGGATAAACAAGTTATAAATCAAATAAGGGTGCCTTTATTTCAAGGCTGTAAGGACTTTTAGGCATAGTTTTTCTCTTACCAGCGATGACAATAAACCTGAAAATACAAAATGTTGAATTCTTAAAAAATATATTAATGTATTTTGCACCACCATTCCACAGTTTTTAATAGACACATGTGCACACACACACACATTCATCTATTTACTTAGAACATATAGACATATGCGTGCACTGCAACCTTAATACAAATTGATGCAAAGCAAACATACATCAGTAAACATGGAACACTGACTAATATGGGCAAGGACACTGGGTTCAAAATCAAAAACTCTTATTTCCAGGTCCATTTCAGTACAAACAACCTTCCATGTGAGTTTCATCATCTGTAGAAAGACTTGAGTCCCACCTTCCATGGCTCCTACTCTTTAAGAGCATTTAATCCAATAGACGGGCACTAGGCATATGGGGTTCTAATGCTTTTTCCTAGGCAGGATACATTGTTGTTATTTTATAGGGTCAGCAAGGTGCATTGTGTGCAAGCACTAGAATTCTCTGTGGAATTTTCTCAGTGAGATTCAAGTTATATCAGCTCCTACCAAATGGGAGAAGATATCTGCAAATGACATATCCATTAAGAGATTAGTATCCAAAATATATAAAGAACTTATAAAACTCAGTGCCTAAAAAACAAATAATCCAATTGAAAATGGGCAGAAGACATGAACAGACATTTCTCCAATGAAGACACCCAATGGCCAACAGACACATGAAAAGGTGCTCCACATCACTCGGCATCAGGGAGACGCAAACCAAAACTACAATGGGGGTCTGACTTCACACCTGTCACAGTGGTTAAAATCAAGAACACAGGAAACAACAGGTGTTGGTGAGGATGCAGAGAAAGAAGAACCCTCTTGTGTGTTGGCAGGAATGCAAACTGGTACAGCCACTGCGGGAAACGGTATGGAGATTCCTCAGAAAGTTAAAAATAGAGCTACCCTGTGACCCAGCAATCACACTATTGCATATTTACCAAAAACAAACAAACAAACAAAAAAACCAGAGACACTAATTCACAGGGATGCATGTGGTCTTGTATTTACTGCAGCATTATTAACAAAAACCAAACTATGGAAACGACCTACGTGTCCACCCATAGATAAATAGATAAAGAAAATGTGACACACACACACACACACACACACACACACACACA
>RCUC01148170.1:0-31807 GCA_003697995.1 Taxidea taxus jeffersonii
ATCCAATTTCATTCTTTTACATGTAGCTGTCCAGTTTTACCAACACCATTTACCAAAAAGACTTGTATATTCTTGTATATACAAGAATTACATATTCTTGCCTTCTTCTTGTAGATTAATTGACCTTATAAATATGGTTTTATTTCTGAGCTCTCAATCTTGGAATTGTTTACAATCTTAATAGGAGTCAACCGTTTAATGTGACTGTAAAGAGTTAATGTGGTATCCATTAATAGCCCTGTGATGGACAAGATAAGGGAGACAGTGCTTCTGCCTGCACTCTGCCCTGATCACACCACACTCAGAACATTTTGTTCAGTTTTGATCACATTTTAAAAGGCACATTGAGTAATTGGAGCATGTTTGGAAGAGAGCAGCTGGGATCAATTAAAACTATCATTTGAAGGATTACTGAAAGGATTGGAGACATCTGGCCTAAGAACAAAGATAGGGAGATATCATGACAGCTTTCAATGTATGAAAAGTTGTCATGTGGAGGCCCCAGAGCTGTTCTGCAGACCCTCTGAGGATTCAGTTGCATCTAATAGTCATAGGTGTTTAGAAACAGAGGGGGCTGTCTTGGGTGGTAGTAAGTTCCTCATCACTGAAGGTGTTCAAAAACAGGTTATTTGGTCATTCGTTTTTTGTTTTTTTTTTTAATTTATTTTAGAGGCAGGGAGGAGGAGAGAGAGTAAGAAAATCTCAAGCAGACTTCCCATTGACTGCGAGCCTGACACAGGGCTCAATCCCATGACCCTGAGATCATGACCTGAGCCGAAATCGAGGGTCAGACGCTTAACTGACTGAGCCACCCAGGCACCCCTTGTTTGTTGAATAAATGATTTCTGTATTCTTTGTGTATTCCCTGGTGCATCATATGGTAAAAGACATTCAATATGAAAGGAATTTTGAAAAGAGACCCAAGGATTTCTCAGCAAATAAACAGCTGTATATCCCTGTATATCATATATGATTCAATCACTCCGTAATATTTAGTGACTGTGCATCTTTGATGTGCTGGAAACTCTGTTGGACCCTTGTGAAACTTAGTAACATCAAAGAAATCTTAAAAGTCATATTGACCAAGAGGAGTATGTTTGGGAGAGGGCAGCTATCGGTATAATCTATCTTAGTATGAGCACTGCATAAACACATTGCTTACTACCTACATGGAAGCTGTGACCAAATCTGAAAGAATTACATGAGGCATAAGTTGATGAGTGGAAGGGCCCACAACCAGGGAGGAATGTGACTTTCACCTCAGAGTTCCTAATAGTCATAAAATAATGCTGAGCATGATAATATAAGTTTTCTCATTTTAATGGCATCATATAGCACTTTATAAATCTCTTTCCCCACCCCCTCTAACCATTACCTCATTTATTAGAGTGTTTCCATACATTTAGAAAAAGTATCCGTTGGCCATTTATGATACTATGACCAGGAAAAATAAAAGGTTCTTTCATTGTTGTATGTTTAAATGAAATTATAACTCTAATCATAAATAAAACTAATATGCTGGACGCCTGGGTGGCTCAGTTGGTTGGGCGGCTGCCTTCAGCTCAGGTCATGATCCTGGCTTCCTGGGATCGAGTCCCACATCGGGCTCCTTGCTGGGCGGGGAGCCTGCTTCTCCCTCTGCCTCTGCCTGCCACTCTGTCTGCCTGTGCTCGCTCTCTCTCTCTCTAACAAATAAATGAATAAAAAATCTTTAAAAAAAAAACAAACAAAAAAACCCAAAACTAATATGCAATAAAATGGCCAGAACATAGGAACTGAAGTGGCAGCAGCATAAGGAGCTCTCTGCAAGTGATTTTAAAAGGAGAAATTTAAAACAGGAAAAGTAACAAAAGATCCAAAACTACTCTGATTTCAAGTAGAACATTTTTTCTAATTTATTAGTAGAGATAGACCATCAGTGGAGAATATGAGGTTAAACAGGTTATGGGACCATCTTAACAAGGCCAACCAGGTAACAGGTCCATTTCTCACTATTGTGTTTATATGTTTAAAAGACATGAATCTGTAAATATTATGTCTAGAAGGCTATAGATAAGAAATGCAAGATTAGCAAGAATTAAAAGCTTAAAGAAAGCAAAAGGGATATATGCAGGTATATTCAGGTCTGAGATTTGAGTAAGAAGTCTGTCATAAAAATCGGGGGGGAAATAATTTCAGTCGAAAGGAAAGTGGTGCAAACGATAAAAGATGTGCTAGTATTCTTTTTTGAGTAAGTCATTGGTTTACTGATAATGTTTTATAAAATAAAGGAAAATAGATACATAAAGGTCCCAGATATCACCTGAATTCAAAGAAATGGAGGAGTCTGGATTAATAAGTTTGAAGAGCAGTTGTAATTTGGTTTAATTAATATATTATTTCAACTTCAGAAGATGCAGTACTGAAATATCCCTTTGTCCAATCTTGAAGCTGCATGTTTTGTCCAAAGGGATATTTTTTTTTTCCTAGAGAGAGTGTAGGTTTACATGTGTGTGGAGAGAGAAATAGGTGGACATGCTATTTCGACTATTAAATTCTTGGTTAAGTGTGGTATTAAAAAGGAAAAACAAATCAAAATTATTTCTAGCAGTCAATTTACTGGAACAACTGTGTGAGCTTTTACCAAAAGTAGTGACTGCCTGATAGCATCTAGGAAGAGGCTTTGCCAAAGAAAAAGGTGCTGTTGGTTCGAATGTGATTGAAGAACACAAGGGTGATCACAATGGAAATTTTCATGAATTGGCAATGATGTTGGAAGTTTCCATGCTAGTGTCAGCGGCAGACTCTGTGCCCTGCTCAGTCACCTCCAAAAGGGACTTATTTTAGGATTTTAGACGCTTCAGCCCCCTAGCTCCTGGTCATGCCTATGGACTGAAGGCAGCCACTATTCCCATGACACCCAGCATGGCCTTGACATCAGAGCTCTCTTCCACTTTGAACAGAGGGAAGTACAAATCCATATCTCTCTTGCTCGTATTCTATGAGTTGCCCGGGTTATCGAGTTTTTAGTGGTGAGTTTATCTTTAAGCTTCTTTAGATCACTTACTTCATTTGGCCGCAGCAAAATCCTGCTTAGATCTGCACAATCAGTCCTGCTTAGATCAGCACAGTCATGCTTGCCTTTTTATGGTATTCCAGGATCTTGGCTTGTACATCCTTCAGGAAGGCAAAACTAAAGACCTTGCATTGTTTCATCTGCTTAGATTTGCTTCTATTTTTGTTCAGCCAAAATTCCCCTTCTTCAGTATGTTCTTTATCAAATTCCTGGTCCCACTGCCCTTTGAAATAGACTGTGTTCCTCAGAACCAGTACAACTGTGCTGCTAGGAGCGCCACTGGGAAGTAATCCTTAATGTTCCTCCTGTTTGGCTTTCCACCCAGGAATTAACCCTCCTTACTTTCTTCAGTGTTTACATAATCAACAGATTCCACATTGGCTAAATTAAGTTTGTTAACATTACCCAAGTCCTGAAGAAACCAATGCATCATTTTTCCCTAGAGCCTGTTGGTCATGATGTTCAGTTCACGTGCATCAGTGGGTTTCTTTAATTCAGTAAGAAACTTTTGAAATTGATGATGCAGACATCCTGACTTTCAACCTGATCTGTTGTAAGCCCTTCCTTTTGTGTCTCTGTGACTTCATTAAAGTGTGTCAAATTTCCCTCTCCTTCTAGGATGATGTAATCTCTAGATCCTTAACTTCATTACATATGCAAAAACTATTTCCCAATAGTCACATTATGGGGACTGAGGGCTAGGGCTTGGACATATCTTTTCTTGGGAGACACAATTTAATCTATTTACCTCAGTGAACCAAACTGCCTGGTATTCATGCTTTTGTGCTGTCCCCTCTTTTGTATCTGGGTGGGCCCTGTGGGACTCACTGGTCACCTGTCCAGTGTCGAAAAAGTGATGCTGTGTGATTTCCAAAGCTAGATCGGAAGGAATATGGAAGCTTCCATCTTGGTCTTTTGGGATCTTCACTCTCACGGTACCCAGACACTCTGTAAGGGGTCTTACTACCCTGTTGGAGGATTCATACGGATCAGACCTAAGAAACTATGGACAGGAACTGGGGTCCAGCTGAGCCTAGGCTTCCAGACTTCCCACCGCAAGCATCAGGTGAGTAAAGCCTTCTACACCTTCCTCCCCCCCACCTTCCAGTTAAATAACACCAAGTGACCCCACCTAATGCCGCGGGGCATCTGATGGTGGTGGAGTGATGGGGTTGAGCTGTTCTGTAATTAATCCTTTGCCCCTTGACTCGAATACCAGCCTTTGGAACGAACACACACACACGGGAAAAGAAATCCGATGACTCTGTGAAAGGCACGCTTGCAGAGTCCAGGCGAAGCTAACACAAATTCGGGCACCGGCTTTTAGTAATGCATTTTATAAATAAATCCTTTTTCAGCACTATTTTCACGTACGAAAATAACTCTTGGAAATACATCCTTTTTTTGAAAAATATGAAACATTAGAAAAGCTCCCCCCATCCCCAGCGGAACCATGGCTGTGCACGCTTCCACGATTTTTCTGTGTTTGCAAACACGCAGTGCCACCGACAACACACCGCTCTACTTGCGTGTTCTGTTCGGGACTCACGTGCACGGCTCTTACACCGTAGAAACGGTCTCGTAACTTGTTCTCGCTTTACGAAGTGTCGTAAAGTCTCGTTCGCTTCAGCGTCTACCCCTGTCTACCCCCGCAGCGCAAGTCGCCACGTAGGCCCTCCTGTTCCCAGATGCAGAGGGGCGGGGTAGGAAGCCGCGGACTTCCGCGGCGGGGCCGAGACGGCGCACGGCGATGACGCACCGCGGTGTGCGCGGAGACGGCGGCAGCCACGACGCAGGGGAGGGGCGAAGGCTGCGGTAGCGTCTGGTGCGCGCACACGTTGCGGCTTCTTGCTTTCGGCGGGGGTCGGAGAGCTTCTGACGGCCGGGCAGGCGCACTGATAGGTAGCCGCAGACCGGCGGAGATGGCGACGCTCTGTCTGACCGTGAATGCAGGAGACCCTCCGCTGGGTAAGGGGCCGAGGCCGCCGACCTGCGTGGGTTGCATCAGCCGGGGAGGGTGTGGGGCAGGGAAGGTCGCGCCCGGCGTTGCGCAGTGGCTGTCACGGTCTGGGAGATCAGGCCTGCCCGCTCCTCCAAACTGTGCACGGGGTAAGCTCTGCGCCCTCCTGGCGTGTGGATCTGCTCCTGAAGACAGTTCTCTCGGGCGTGGAGGGAGGCGTGGTGTGAGCCCAGGCAGGGCGGCACGTCGCTCAGCTTCGGACCTTTTCTTTAGGAGGGATGACTCTCAGTCAGCTCCCCTCTCCCTTTTTTTTGAAATGGCTTTCCTTAGAGACCTCGAACTGCCTGTAGAAATGTCGTTTTGAAAGTTAAAATCCCATCGTCTTCGCGTCCCCCTCTTTCAGCATACCCCCCTTTACTTACATCTGCCTTCCTCCCTCTTCTCAGAAAAGGTCTTTAATCCCCTTGACTACCTTATGTTTCGTTGGGTTCAAGGGGAACCGGGCAGACAGTGTAGTAGCTGAGGTTGCATTACATCCGAGGTTGCATTTATTTTTGATTAGTGGTGGCAGAGTAATTGCTAGAACACTCAAGTACACCGCGGACTGATAGGGTTCCTTTCCTACACACCCTTGTGGATGTGGTCAACGCCAGAGGAAACGTCGGACCTGTTACCTTGCTAGCACGTGTTAAGTTCTATTTAGATTTGCTTTTTCTGTGCGGCCGAGGTCATTGTCGATAGATCGCTTAGAATTCCTGCTTTTTTATTACTTTGGGAAATTACACAAAAGAATGAGGGGTTTATTAATCTCCTATTTGTTAATGTGATGTATAGTATAGACTCATAGTACTTTTTTTTTAAAGGTTTTATTTTAAAGTAATCTCTACACCAAACATGGGGCTGGAACTCAATAGCGAGGTCACCGGCTCTACTGACTAAGCCGGCCAGGTGCCTCCTGCACAAATACTTTTTTTAATGAGGATGAAGTGCACACCTTTAGATGCAGTTGGTCACATACGGTTGATAAAATTACTTATTACATGTCATCCTCGGTGATGTTCTGAATCTTTTGGCATAAAACCCACAACTTAATAGCCATTTTACGTATTTTAAAAATGCTAATGTTTTAGCATATTGGTTCCAGTAATTATGGGCTAACCTCACACAAATCAATAAACTCTAAAGAAAAAAATTGGATTTGCCCTTTGGGCTGGAAAGTACTAGACAGTGTGGTCTCATGGTTAAGAGCAGAAACATTTGGTTCCTGGAGATTTGGGTCCAATCGTGGCTGCCACTTACTAGTTGTGGAACCTTGGCAGGTTGCATGTTTGGCTTCTCCCACAGTTCCTTTGATTAAGAAAGGAAGAATAGTATTTTCTACATAGGGTTGGTTGCCAGAATTAAATGAGACTGTAGGTAAAATTCCTGACACATTTTAGATACTCCATAGCTATAGTGTTTACTAATGTTATTTAGCAAATCCCCCTGTTTCCTTAGTTACCACATTCTAACTGTTCTGGAAGAGGATCTTCAAGAAATTTATTGTCATTTTGAACTGTAGAGCAATGATAGAGTATATGTATGTTTGCTTCTCCCCTCCTTTTTTGTTTTTTAATTCTTCCCACTGTTTGATTAAAGCACATCTCTAAAGATTGAATGAAACATTTAGAAAAACCGATTGCATTGCTGGAATTTCCCTGTTTGACATGCATTCAGCATGTGAAGTTTTTTTTTTTTTTTTTAATGTTAAAATAATTTCAAACCTAAAAAGGTACAAGAATAGAATCAAGTACTTTTTCCGCCATACCACTGGAGAGCATACTGCAGATCATGATGCTTCAGCATCAGGAATACGCCAACATACAGCTCTCTCAAGCAAGGAAGCTCTTCACTTGACCTGACAGGACCATCAAAATCAGGAAGTACACATTGATACCATTCTTCCATTTAATGCATAGCCCCTATTCATATTCCAACAGTAATTGTTTCAGCAACACTCTTAACACTATAGGGATCAAAATCCAGAATCAGGCTTTGTACCTCATTGTCATGTCTTTCCAGTTTGTTTCAGTCTGGAATGTTTTTTCAATCTTCTCTTGGCTCTTTTAGCTTTGATCTCTCTGAAGACTAAAGACCAGTTACTTGAAGAATGTCCCCATCAGATTGTTTGATGTGTCCTTGTGGCTGTATTCAGCTACACATCTTTGGCAAGAGTAGCACGGAAGTGATTTGTTTTTCTTCATTGCAGCCCATTAATTGGTGCATGAATTTGATTTTTCCATTACCGATGATTTTTCCATTACCGATGCATATTTAAGATGGTGTCAGCCAGCTTTATGGACTGCAAAATTTTCCCTTTGCATTTTTTTTTTAAAGATTTTATTTATTTATTTGACAGAGATCACAGGTAGGCAGAGGGGCAGGCAGAGAGAGATGGGGAAGCAGGCTCCCTGCTGAGCAGAGAGCCCGATGCGGGGCTCGATCCCAGGACCCTGGCATCATGACCTGAGCCAAAGGCAGAGGCTTAACCCACTGAGCCACTCAGGCAACCCTTGTCTTTGCATTTGACAGGCATTTTGTGGGGAGATGCTTTAGGACCATGTAAACATTCCACTCAAACCTTCGTTTACTGGTTTCAGCATCCAGTGATGCTTCCTGCCCAACTTGATTATTATTAAGATGCCAAAAGGTCACCTTCCAGTGATGTTCCTTCTACATGTGTTAGTTGGCATTTTTCTGTCAGGGGATCTTTTTCTTTCCCATTAAAAAAATTTCATAACAAAATGTACTGAGGTTATAATCTGTATTATTGACTTTTATTCTTTTAATTTAGAACTTTTATTTTTTAAAATTAGTTTTATTAAGCTATAATGTGCATTTACTAAACTCCACCAATTTAAAATTGATAAATATGTACAGTAACCACCGCAGTAATGATAGAGAATATTTCTCTCATTTCAGAAAGTTTCCTTAAGTTCCTTTGTAGTCAGTTCCCTTTCCCCATCTCTGGTCCCTGATAGCCACTGATCTGCTTTCTGTCATTATTGTTCTTTTTTTTCCTAGAATTTCATATACACTGAATCATATCATATATATTTTTTCGTACCTAGGATAATGCTTTGGGATTCATCTGTCTTATTGCCTGTGACAGCACTTCATGGTTTTTATTTGCCGTGTAGGATTTTGTTGTATGGATACGCTAAAACTTACATCATTTATGTTAGTGGTTACATTGCTTCTGTTCGCCAGTGGGAGCCCCTCCAAGCTGGCCTCTGTCCTTTTGGTTTATCTGTTTGATTTCTTCTTGCTTTCTAGCACAAGATTTTTCAGGTCTGTCTTATACCTTCCCTGCCACAGCCCTGTTTCCAGTGGAGCTCGATACTTAGAAATCAATATCTGGGTGATGGTGGTTCATGTTAGCCAAATTTCAAGGACAAAAGATTGATGAATCAATTTAGGATATGTAATAGGTGTTATGAGGCAGATTACACTGTGTTTCACAGTTTAACTTCTGGATCGACTTAGGCCTGCATTCAATTCCTGAGTGCCACATATTCAGTTAAGGACTTTGGGTTCAGTATTTAATCTTTTCAAGCCTCAATTTCCTCTTCTGTAAAAGGAAGATAAAGGTGTCTCCCTCTTAAGATCACTACAAAGATTAAACATTTTAATGACTGTAAAGCATTTTAGCACAGTGCCTACCACATAGTAATTACTCAGATGCTATTAACAGTAGTTTTTATACAAGGCACTGTTCTCATTTCTTGTCTCCTGAGAGAGGAATAGATGTATTTCGATGCCCTTAACTGGAAGCTGAATATATGCAAAAGCAGTTGGACTATGCCAGTGCATAGTTTTTGATATGTTGTTTTCCCAAGACTGGAACAGGATCCTTTCTTTTTATAGACTACTGGGAAAGAAGTTTACTCCTTGTAGGACTCAGTATTGGTTTGTTGAGTCATTCTTACTGCTTTATGATTCAGGTTTTAAATACTACATTGTTAATATAGAAACATCTTTTCATCTCATTCCACTTAGGAGCTTTGCTGGCCGTAGAACATGTGAAAGACAATGTCAGCATTTCTATTGAAAAAGGGAAAGAGAATATTCTTCATGTGTCTGAGTAAGTACTTTTGTATCTGTTTTCAGTACTGAATGGCTTTTTTTTTTTTCAAAGATTTTATTTATTTGACAGAAATCACAAGTAGGCAGAGAGGCAGGCACAGAGAGAGGGAGAGGCAGGCTCCCTGCGGAGCAGAGAGCCCGATGCGGGGCTCGATCCCAGAACCCTGGGATCACGACCTGAGCCGAAGGCAGAGGCTTTAACCCACTGAGCCACCCAGGCGCCCCGAATGGCATTTTTTAAATATTCAGAATTCAGTGTTCTGTGCTTGTTTTATTTGCTCATTGGTAGATTAGAAAGAATTGTGCTTTTCTTCCTCATTCTTAAAAGAAGTATATCCAGAGACGTACATTTGCCAGCAAACTATCTGATCCCACTTATAATCTAAAAGAAACTAGAAACATACAGAAAGATTTTTTTTTCTTTTTACTTCTCTCTTTTCACAGCTTTCTACAGTGAGCATATATTGTATGTTCCTCATTAAAGTGAATCATTTGCATCCCAGGATATATGGAAGATTAAACTTTTTTTTTTTTTTTTTTTTCAGGAACCCACTGAGAAGAATAAAAAGAACTGGAAAGGGAGATATTATTATCCCTTAATTTTAGTTTAGTGAAACTGAGTAATAGATATAATCTGGTTTCAGATTCTTTTAAAAATACTTCACCACAGGGGTGCCTGGGTGGCTTAGTGGGTTAAAGCCTCTGTCTTCGGCTCAGGTGATGATCCCAGGGTCCTGGGATTGAGCCCCACATCAGGCTCTCTGCTTGGCGGAGGAAGCCTGCTTCCTTCTCTCTCTCTGCCTCTCTCTCTGACTACTTGTGATCTCTCTGTCAAATAAATAAATAAAATCTTTAAAAAAAAATACTTCAGCACATAATAAAATCTGGACCAAACTGAAAGAAATTTTCCAGGGTATTCTCAAGCAGGATACAGATTTGAAATGTGTTTAAAGGGTCCATAATAAACTGTCAGAGAGACTTGTATTGGGAAAAGGGCAAGATACATAAAAACACATACTCACACACATACTCTTCTACTCCCCATCTCCTCCTTCCTCCCAGTGTAGTTGTATCCTAATTTTGGTAGGTTTCCGTTCCGTGTTTACACTGTAATGACCCAGCAAGTTTTATTTACTGCTAAGCCACATATTATGATTATTTTTTGTGTACAACTCTTACTTTTCCATGGAATAATTGTTTGTTTTGTTCTCTTTCTTCGGAAGCCTCCCTGATTCCTGATCTTTTCTGTGTGACTTTAGGGGTTTGTAGGAATATTTTCTTTTGATTCAGTATTCTGAAATTTCACAGTAATATGCTCTGATGTGGGTCGTTTTTTTTTTTTAAGATTTTATTTTATTTTTTTTTTAAATTTTATTTATTTATTTGACAGAGAGATAACAAGTAGGCAGGGAGGCATGCAGAGAGAGAGGAGGAAGCAGGCTCTCTGCAGATCTGAGAGCCCGATGTGGGGCTTGATCCCAGGACCCTGGGATCACGACCTGAGCCAAAGGCAGAGGCTTTAACCTACTGAGCCACCCAGGCGCCCCTAAGATTTTATTTTTAAGTGATCTATACACCCAGTGTGGGGCTTGAACTCACAACCCCAAGATCAGGAGTCAGATATTCTACTGACTGAACCAATCTGGTGCCCTTTGTGGGTCTATTTTTAATCTCTTCCACTGGGTGCTTGGTCTCCTTTCAATGTGAAAACTTGGAAATCCTTCTATTTTGGAAATTTTGAAAAATTTTTTTTCTTTGATGAATTTCTCCTCCCTTTTTTGTTCTTATGGATGTTGAGATTAAGTATTACCTTCATTTTTTATCTAATTTTTCTTTTTTCTTCACTTTCTGGAGAGTTCTTCAACTTTACTATCCTAATTTTCTATTGAGTTTTGTATTTCTGCTATTATATTTTTAGTATCTAAGAGCTCGGTTTTTTATTTATTTTTTTTTTAGTACTTCTTTTATAATATCCTGTTCTTGTTTTATGACTGTGATATATTGTTTCATTGCTTAAAGGAAATTTATTTTACTTTTTAAATTTTCTTTTCCCTAATTTGTCCAAGTTGTGTTTTTCTATGTGTTTATTTTGGTTACTATCTTTCAGGTTAAAAGCTTTCTTCAGATATTTGGTAACTCCTGATGACCTCAGATTTAAATTGGAATTTAAAGCTGTTTATAAGTTCTGAACTAAAGGGTATGCTTGTTAGTTACTTCGGGATGGTCTGATTGAACGGTTCATTTAGGGGGAGCTTCTGATGTTAGTATCCTTAGTTATTGCTTCTTAGGCTGATCAGATTATTTAGTGAAGACTTTCAGCCTCCTGTTTGGAAGGTAAAGAGTTGATGCCAGAATATTTTGGAAGCTGAGGGTGGGAAGAAGGCTAAGGACCTTAACATCTAGTATGTGTATATTTATTCTCCCAGTTACCTGCATAACCCAGTTCACAGCTGTGCCAGATTTCCCCCAGTTGAAAGAGCCTTCGTTTTACTCTTTAGAGAATAAGGCTTCAGTTTTTGCCAAGATTGAGTAAAAGCAGTGGTTCACCTGAGCAGAATAGAGTTTGATGGTGTCTGTTTCCCACCGATTAGTAAATAAACTTTTTTTTTTTAAAGATTTTATTTATTGGGGCGCCTGGGTGGCTCAGTGGGTTAAAGCCTCTGCCTTCGGCTTGGGTCATGATCCCAGGGTCCTGGGATCGAGCCCCGCGTCCTACTGTCTGCTCTGCAGAGAGTCGGCTTCCTCCTCTCTCTCCCTGCCTGCCTCTCTGAAAACTTGTGATCTCTGTCAAATAAATAAAATATTAAAAAAGATTTTATTTATTTATTTGACAGACAGAGATCACAAGTAGGCAGAGAGAGAGGAGGAAGCAGACTCTCCACGGAGCAGAGAGCCCGATGTGGGGCTCGATCCCAAGACCCCTGGATCATGACCTGAGCTGAAGGCAGAGGCTTTAACCCACTGAGCCACCCAGGGGCCCGATAAATAGACTTTCTACCACCCCTACTTATTTTAGCCCCAGTTCACTTTTGCTTCCCTTGATTCATTACTCTTTTGTGGATTCTAAAATTTAGGTTGGGTTGGTTTTCAGCTTTGTCCACTACCCACTTAAAATTCAGTTTCTTCAGACCTGTTGCCATCTGCTGTCTAGCTTCTTAAACTTTATTGTGACTGTTTGTTCTTCTTACTGTCTCTTTCCTTATGGGTGTGTGTCTCTTAAACAATTTTGGTGGGGTTTGAGCTGTCCTCTTTTACTTGGAAGTAGATAAAACTAGCTTCTTCATGACTGTGTATCCTTGACTTCTCTGCCTGATTTATTTTAAAACACTGTTATTCTTGCCATCCCAGGTATATTTTCGTATTTACACCGCAAATTGACAATAGTTAGAAGGACAAAGCATTATAGATAGTTTACTCTGACCTGAATTGTTGGATTTAGCCAAACATTCAGAACAAATTGGAGTTTGATAGAAACAGTAAGGAATAAATTAGGCAGATTTTTTTTAAACAGTAGTTGAAAATACATGGTAAATAAAAGGTTTACATTTTTGTACCCCTTTGTAAGTCTCATGACTCCTACTGATTTGCTAGAGCTGGCTTAATATTTTTTCGCATGCTTATATTCTAGAAATGTGGTATTCACGGACATAAATTCCATACTTCGCTACTTGGCTCGAGTTGCAACTACAGCTGGGCTCTATGGCTCTAACTTGCTGGAACATACTGAGGTAAGGAATGAACATTTCCTTGGGTTTGTTTTGATTTATGCTCTGTTCTTTTGAGCACTTCATTTTATTGTTGGCTTATGTACTATTATTCTGTGTAAGGATAGTAATAGAGTTTAATGATGGACCTAGTTAAGGAATTCTCATCCTGTTTTTATTTTCAGGAAAACAAAACAACGCACCTCATATCTCCTAAGTTTGAACTTTTAATCCTATGCCAGCTGTCCTGTTGGGTCCATGAGTGCTGTCTTCTTCCTAGATTCCTAGAATTTCAGGCTGGTTGTGACTGTATAGATCATCTCATACAAATCCCTTCACTTTACAGATGAGGCGGCAGGCCTAGAAAAGTTAAGAGGTTTTCCCAGGGTCACATCCACAGTTTGGATCCCTTTTTCCTTTCTCGGTATATACTTTAATTATCATATGTGCTGCCAAAGCAAGCATGGTGATACTTTAATTAATTACAACAACCGAAGATTAACTTCCAGTACTGCTGTTTAGATGCTTTTTGTTTGTATTCAGCTCCAGTTCTCCTCAGTTTTATAAAAGTCAGTTTACAAAGGATAGTTCCCTTGATATTTACTTCTAATTTTGCAGGTGATGAATCTGTTTGGCTAGGTATCACCTGTTGGTTTTGATCAAGTGGGTTATTCCTTCCTGCTGCCAGTTCTCAAATCTTTTTCTTCTCCGAAGTGCTCCTCTGCACTCCTGGAGGAGTAGGGGAAGCACAGAAATAGAACAGTGGAGTTTGTTTATTTAGATGCCACTTTAGATCTCAGGCAAGCGGAATTAAATCCACATAGTGGCAAATTCCATAATTTGAGATAAGATAGGCTTGGTTATGAGTTCATTTGTTTGTTTAAGTCTAAACGCTGAGGTGCATTTCTTTTCGATCTTTTATGTCCACAGATTGATCACTGGTTGGAGTTTAGTGCTACAAAATTGTCTTCATGTAGTTTGTTTACTTCTGCAATCAACGAGCTCAATCATTGCCTGTCTCTGAGAACATATTTAGTTGGAAATTCCTTGAGCTTAGCAGATTTGTGTGTTTGGGCCACCCTAAAAGGTACCATTTATTCTTCCTGAAGAATGCTGTATTTTTATTGCTTGATATTTTGCTGGGTAAGAAGTGTGCATGTTTCTCTGTATGTAAGGTTTCTCTCTCTCTCTCTATATATATATATGTACATATATATATTTATTTATTTATATATGAATAAACTCAGACATGTGAGTGTGTGTTTGTGTAGAATGAGAGTCACTTAGGACTTCCTTGCAAAGGAATGACTGCCTTGGCTGTTTTATTCCTATCCATGCGTAGGAATTCCTAATACTTTGCTGTCCCGAGAGGTCTTCTGGCTCTCACTAACCCAGCTCCCATCTGCTGGTGAGGCTGACCTTGGTCCTTCTGAAGAAGCCCTCATCCCATTTATGTCAGCACCTCTCTTGTCTCAGCCATTCCTTTACTCCAGGCATTATTGTCTCTGATTACTTAGTAGGGGTGTATGCGTGTTTGATGGGGTGATCTGGAGTTGTTCCTTTTGGAGGTCGTGGATTCTCTGACTAGTTGGCAACAGGGTAAGATTATAGGATTGATGAGAGGTGTAAAGAGGACTTGAATTTTCTTAGCTTATTTTCTTGGAAAAAAAAAAAAAGAAAAAAACTTAAGCGAATATGCCAGAAAATTTATATCATTCTTTAAATTTGCATCATGTGGAGTTTTTTATATTGTGTTTATTATTTTTGTGGCTAAAACTTTTCTCCAAATTGTCATAATAATAACCAACATAAAATGAAGGCCTTTTCTAATTAGATGTTTTCATATATAGTTTTGACATTTTCATCTTTTTCAATTTTTGACTTAATATTCATGGAAGGGAGATACTATCTTGAGGGTGTAGCTTTGTGATATTACAGAATTAAATTTTCCTTCACTGCATGCTTTTGATACTACATTTGAAGAAATGAGCTACTTCTTGATCTTAGTTTCCTATTTTGTTTTCTAGTTGATCTACTTAAAGCATTTCTTTAATTATGAAATAGGACATTGGCCTTATAATGGGGGTATGGTGGTGTTAAGGGCAGGATTTAGTATTCACTTCAGTGAGTTGAACTGCAAAAATATTTTTAACTTCTGTGAATTCTGTAAAGTGTATTAAAACATTAGAAAACATTACAATACATACCTAGATTGTAAATTTTTCATTACAGAAGCACTTTTTTTTTTTTTTTAAATAGGCTTCATGCCCAACTTGGGGCTTGAACTCAAGACCCTGGGATTGCATGCTCTATGGACTGAGCCAGCCAAGGAAACCTATAGAAGCACAACTTTAAGCCATCTCATTTACTTAAATTAACCATAACTAGAACTTCGCTTTTAAAGTTGTGGATTTATCGAATGGTTTTAAAATAATTTTTGCTAGGAGCACTTGGGTGGCTCAGTCAGTTAAGTGGTTGCCTTCAGCTCAGGTCATGATCCTGGGGTTGTGGGATTGAGTCCCACATAAGGCTCCCTGCTCAGCAGGTAGCCTGCTTCTCCCCCTGCTTCTGCTCTCTTTCCTCCCCCTCCATCTCCCTCTCTGTCAAATAAATAAATAAAAATGTTTAAAAAAATTATTTTCGCTAATAGGCAATGCTGCATGGCAGGAACAGTTGAAACAGAACAAAGCTCCAGTGCACGTAAAACGCTGGTTTGGCTTTCTCGAAGCCCAGCAGGCCTTCCAGTCTGTAGGTACCAAATGGAATGTTTCAGCGACCAAAGCTAAAGTGGTAAGCATTTTTTAATGTCGATACCTTAGTCTGTTTGAGACTGTAGATCTGAAAAGAAAATTATTCTTACTTGCAGTTTTTCCTTTCATATGTGTAAAAGGATCTTCTTGGAAAAAATCTGCTGAGTCTGTTAAGTGTGGGCTTGCCTTTAACTGCTTAACTCCATAAAGCCTTAAATTATATGTCTAACATATTATGATCGTGCAGTATATGTCTCTTAGGAAATCCAAAATCCAAGTAATTAAAATCTCATTATTTATAGCTATGTGAGTTTTCCTTCCTCCCAACTCTCCTGTTTGCTCATTTTTGACAATTGAGTCCTGGGCTTCTGCGGAGCCTTTTTGTTGGTCCTCTGATGCAGAGTCCAGTAGGAAAGATACTTTTCCCCAGCCAGAGCCTCTCTACTTTCGATCTGTTTCACCCATTAGGCATGTGTAGTAAAGTCTCAACTTAAAGGTTTTCCACTGCAGTAAAATTTGAAAACTACTGCCTGCTGGAGTAAAGACACAACAGTCTACTCAGTTGTTTTGGCTAAAAATCGTCACTCATCCTTCACCATTTTCCCCATGAAATCAATTACTAAGTTCTGTTCTCATATTTATTGATCATTTTCTGTCTCCCTGTTAACTGAGTTTTATTGGAGCTTCATTACCTCTTGGTTGATTTAATACCATAATCTCACCCAAGGTCTCTGACTTTTCTACTTCAGTCTCCGCATTGTCCACGGTATCATTTTAGAAAATACAAATAAATGGTCCCATTACTCCAGGGATTTCCTTGTTGCCTAAAACCAAAAAGCACGTGTATGAGGGGCTTCATATTTTGGACTTCATCAATAGTTTCACCTTCCTTGTCCACCCATCCCACGTGCATTTTTTAACTTCTCGTGGCTCACTGCTCTGATAGCACTCTATAATTAACATGTGTATATCTCTGTTGCCAGTGGTTGGCTTTATTTACATCCTTTATAAGGTTTTGGGTGCTCAAGTGCAAGGACAACGTTCTAGTCCTCATGTGTCTCGTAATCATGCCTGGTACATAGTGGACACTGAGTTAAGTATTTGTTGAACAAATGTGTTCTTTAACAGGTAATGATGTAACTGTATTTGTTGTTTTTGTTCTGCTTCTCAGATACCTGAGAAAAAACAAGATGTTGGGAAATTTGTTGAGCTCCCAGGTGCTGAGATGGGAAAGGTTACCGTCAGATTTCCTCCAGAGGCTAGTGGGTAAGGAAATGTAACTTGTAATTACAGTGGAATATATTTAGTGGAAAAGCTTTAGGATAGTTGAGTACTTATACTAGATTACTAATATAGAAGAAAATAAGTAAGATTTTAATTGTGGGAATCAAAATTCTAAACATCTTAATAGTCTATTATTGACAAGTAATGTTAATGTATCGAGTTTACAGTTTTAGCTTATTAATCAGACAATATTGTTATTTTGCCCCACATAGAATTTTAATTATAAGTAGAAAAATATCCATAAATAGAAAGCCTTAAGTTTTATGTACATTTTGAGACTCTTCGGCTCTCATTTAATAAGGATTTGGAGTTGTACCCGGCACAGTCCTTTCGGTTAGCAGTAGAAGTTATGGTGGAAGTATTTTTAGGTTCCTTTTTTTCTCAAATAAAGGGGCATCCTGAAAAAAAGCCTATTCCTTTTCAGTTCTTTCTATTGTCAGCAGACCTCCAAACCCCTTTCGCTTTTGGTAGCAAAAGAAATAACATTTGAATAGCTCTTTGGAGAAAAAGACTTGTTTTGGCTGGCGGCCACCAGCCTGCGACCTTCCCAGGCCTTGCCCATCATTGCCCAGGGCTGTGGGGAGTCCACCTTTGCGCATGCATTGGCCTCTTTGAGCTGGACAAGCTTTGTAATAGCGCCCTTCGAGTGATGATAATATAAAATGTGTCTTATTAAAGGAGTTAGCCTCAGGAACTTAGCCATTAGGAAAGAATTGTACCACATTTGGTAAATGAGATGATTTTTTCCCCCCAAATTTAATTTCAGATTTTGTATTCTGTAGCTAAATTCGTACCCATTTGTGGCAAGTGGAATGTGTAGATAGTAGAAAGTAGCAGAGTAAGCAAAAAACCGTTTTATTTTAGCTCTTCTTAATAGTTCTCCACAGACTTCTCATAAGCACCACTGACAGGAAAATCTCTTGTAGAATTCCACATTTTCTCTCTGCTTTTCTGATTTTGCTGATGAAGGTGGTGAAATAAAGGATGGATAGAAGGAGGTGAAAGAGAAATAATGAATTCGGAAAATTCACAGACTAATTAAATGATCGCTTGGTAGTTGGGTGGAATCTCATAAATCAGACTTACCATATGTGCCGTAATTCCCACAGACGTCTCGGGTCCTTGTGGCCCAGTATTCTGCTCCTGTGTACTTTATCACAGCTGGTTTCCCATTGGTAGTGACTTCAGTGGTTTCCCAAAGCCACTTTCTTAGCAGTGGCTGTTTATAGCTCTGGCATTTGGACATTAGTTCTTTTACAATCTCTTTTATATTTTCAGTCACTGTCATTTCTTAGAATAGTGTGTGCCTCATGTTTATAATTTATGAAGTACATTTGTCTGCCATAAATTATATCAATTTCAGAGACCATGCTCTTGCCAAATACAGCTTGAGGATTTGGAATATAAATCAGTATTCAGGTGTTTTTTTGGTCTTTTTTTTGTTTGTTTTTTGTTTTACTATTCATAATTTTGTCATACCCCTTTATACTGCTAAAGAATTCTTAATTTTTCTTTCTTTCTTTTTTTTTTTTTTTTTAAGATTTTATTTTTAAGTAATCTCTACACCCAGCTGGGGCCTTAAGATCAAGAGTTGCATGTCTACCAGCTGAGCCAGCTAGGGTCCCCCTGTAATTTTTCTTTTTAGTCATTTTATTTTTCTGTGTCTTTCATGAAATGCCAGAAGGCTTGACTTTTTTGTTTGTTTAAGATTTTATTAGTTTATTTGACACAGAGAGAGCACAAAAGCAGGGTGAGTGGCAGGCAGAGGAAGTGGGAGAAGCAGACTTCCCACTGAGCTGGGAGCCCTCACGTCTCAGGGCTTGATCCCAGGTCCCTGGGATCATGACCTGAGGTGAAGGCAGATGCTTAACCAACTGAGCTACCCAGGTGCCCCGAAGGCTTGCCTGTTGCCGTTTTTCTTACTCTTAGCTAGCATATATAGAACCTGTTATGTGCAGGTACTACCAAGCATTGTACATTTAGTGTTTTAATCCTAATAGCCCTGTGAGGAAAGCACTTTAATAGCTGCATTTTACAAATGGTTTCAGAAACTGATTCCTACAACATTTTGGTAGTTTGCCAAACTTGTGCTATCTGGCTCTAGAGTCCATTTGACTTAACATTCTGCAGCCTATGCTGTTATGTGTGGCAGAAGCCCAACTTGGTATTAGTACTAACTGATGAGCGTGAATCTTACTTTCTTTAGCTAGCTCGATGTCTCTTGAGCTGGTTATTTTAGTTATTTTGTGAATATTTTATAGTCCTTTTAACTTCCTTTTTTTTTTTTTTTTAATATTTTATTTATTTATTTGACAGAGATCACAAGTAGGCAGAGAGGCAGGCAGAGAGACAGGAGGAAGCGGGCCCCATGCAGAGCAAAGAGCCCGATGCGGGGCTCGATCCCAGGACCCTGGGATCATGACCTGAGCCGAAGGCAGAGGCTTTAACCCACTGAGCCACCCAGGCGCCCCCCCCTTTTAACTTTCTTGATATTTAGAATTGTTAGAACCATACACATTATTTCAGATTCAGAAACATTATCTCTAAGATAATGGTTTGATTTCCTCACCTCTCTTAAGTTAATTCCTTTATGTAAAGCCTAACACATTAACTATAATATAGTATGGGTAGTTAGTGATTGTTAGTTTGTTGGGTTTTTTTTTCCATTCCTAATGATGGGTATAGGATGATATAGGTATAACACTTTCAACAAAGACCACAGTGTTGCTGTTTCTCTCTTGGAACTCACTGTCCTTTGTTTTATTTTGTTTTGGGTTAACCTTTTGTTTTAGAGTAGTTGTAATTTTCAGAAGCATAGCAAGGATAGTACAGAATGTTCCCACATACACTGCCCCCAGTTATCTGTAATGTTTACCATCTTCTATTATTCTTGTATCTTTATCACAACTGGTGAACCAATGTCGATATTACTATCATCACCTAAACTCCATACCTTTTTTTGGATTTCATTAGTTTTTTCCTGATGTCCTTTTTCTGTTTTAGAATCTTGTTTGGGATACCAGTGACAGCCTTTTATGTTATGCAGAAAGTTTTGAGTAATCTTAAGTGCATTGCTTTGTACTTGTCTGCATTAACCTAAATTCTTCTTAATACTTAATCATTGATCTAGAATGCTGCCTGAATTTCTAAAACATGGATTGATATAAAAACTGATGTGAAGACTTGCAAGGAGTTGTATTTTCCACTCCCCTGTTGACACCAGCTGAGATCTTGTTGGCAGGAAACTAGCGCAGTGGGACCATGGCTACCATTAGTGGAAACTAGTAGAAATGATCAAACGTCCATGTCCTTGCTTCATGCCATGCTTGCTGCCTGGGAAAGGGTATTTTCAACAGTTGTGGTATAGGATACTGCTTTTTACCCACATTGCTGATAGAAGAGAACGTTGATACAGAATATTACCGACAGTGCCTGTGACATACTTTATTCCTTATAATTGCCAGTTGCCCCTAGAACAGAGTAGTGTTTTCATAGATTGTGATTCACAGAGCGTTGGCACTGGAAGATCCTTTAGTTCAAATCCTCTTGTTTTGGCTTCTGAGAAACCTGACGCCTTGAGAAGTGGCTCTTCTGCAACCTCCCGATCCCCATGTGCCCTTCCATGGGGTCCTCCCGCGCACTGGTGATCTCAGAGGTGCCTCTCGCTGGCCTGCATGAGGTGGGCACTCGGTTCTCAGTAGCATCAGGTCTTAGTGAAGAAGATACAGTACCACATAGCACTGAAAACTGTTTTGGAAGCAGTTTTCCTCTAACTAAATGACCACTTGTTTCCTCTGTAAGGAAAAAGATTTTCCTTGAGGTTGCTTTTTGTTTATTTTGTTCTTTATTTTGTTTTTTCTCCTAAAGGTTGTAATGTTAACAAATAACTTGTCCCTTTGTGAGATTTTACATATGAAATTGTTTCTTGTGATTATTTTATAAATGTTGCAGTCTTTTTCTTCCTGTGAGGGTCAGATTTTCTATCACAGTACTTTTTATTAGAAAATAAAATATGACTGGAGTACCAACTAGAAGGATTTTTGTTTAGTTCTCATCTCCTCAAAAAGGTTAAGTTTAAGTATTTAGTTAAAACATGTTAATGAGTTTCTTTGTGAAATGTTTTTGTTTTAGTTACTTACACATTGGGCATGCAAAAGCTGCTCTTCTGAACCAGCACTACCAGGTTAACTTTAAAGGGAAACTGATCATGAGATTTGATGACACAAATCCTGAAAAAGAAAAGGAAGATTTTGAGAAGGTAATTAAAGGTGTAGTGATGACCTTTTGTCAGAAAAGTTAATGAAAATTAGAGGGTGACCTGATACCTTCATGGTATGAAAATAAGTTTGTTCTCATAGCTGCTTTTTTCCCTCCTCTGTATATTCTGTGTCTGAGACCTAAGCCAAGCAGTATTGAGCTTCCATACCAAAAAACTTCAATTTATTTTTTTCTTCCTCAATTGTACAATTTACCAAAGTGTGCTGTATTTTCCTTTAAGTACCAATTTCTTACATGAATTGGTCACTAGAGGCAAGTTTCCTTTTTGTCATATGATTTTAAGTGTATGAATGAAACAGACACTTAAGTAGGTATTGGAAAATTGGGAAGGTTTCCTAGCCTCTTTTATCCTCTTTATTCAGAAGCATTTTGATTTATTCAAAGAGAGGGCAAATGATTGTCAGTATGACCAACAATAACTGGTTTTCCAGAGTAAATGGAAAGCTCTATCATGAGATCAGCTTTCTCAGCTGAAAATTTGGAGTCTAATATAATGAATATCTTTTTTCTTTTCTTATCTAAATACACCTTGCACAACCATTTTCAGGCTTTTTTTTTTTTTTTTGACTAATGGTGTATAATTACATTTGCCCAAATGCAGTATCAAGGATTGAAAATACACCAGAAAATGCAAAAGATAAAGTGATGGTTATTTTGGATTCTTTTTGTAGGTTATCTTGGAAGATGTTGCAATGTTGCATATCAAACCAGATCAATTTACTTATACCTCGGATCATTTTGAAACTATAATGAAATATGCAGAGAAGCTAATTCAGGAAGGGAAGGCTTATGTGGATGATACTCCTGCAGAGCAGATGAAAGCAGAACGTGAACAGAGGATAGAATCCAAGCACAGAAAAAACTGTAAGGCACATTTAGTGTATTGTATTTTAATTGATGGGCTTCTGTTCTATTTCTTTAGTAGAACAAGATTTCTGGGAAAGATGCTGGTTTGAGACACATTTGGGAATATGATTCGTACATTAATTCATCACAGAATTCTTTTTCTTTCTTTATCATGTTTAATTGTTTTTACTTTGTTGCCATCACAACTGCATGTGAAGTGTGCGTGCCCTTCGTGTCTGGCTTACTAAGTGCCGTCTTTGGCATTGCTCCGTTTGAATGCTTATTTCTGCAACTTTTTGTAGTTCTCCCAATTTAAATACTGAGTCTTTCTATAAAATGTTTGATGGTCATGTTATTAGTATCCAAATCTTCTTCTTAGCATGTGGGTAAATGTGAATATAATACTAATTATAATATTGAAGCTTGGTGTACTGCACTGTACCTCAGAATTATCACTTGATGAAATAACCTTTTTTTTTTTTTTTAAAGATTTTATTTATTTGTTAGAGAGAGAGAGCACAGGCAGACAGAGTGGCAGGCAGAGGCAGAGGGAGAAGCAGGTTCCCTGCCAAGCAAGGAGCCCGATGTGGGACTCGATCCCAGGACGCTGGGATCATGACCTGAGCCGAAGGCAGCTGCTTAACCAACTGAGCCACCCAGGCGTCCCTGAAATAACCTTTCTTACTCATTACTTGTCCCCTGAGTTACTGAATAGGGCTGTTTTCATTCTGTAATTATGTTGCCGTGATTTCCACAGTATACTGTATTTAAATCTTGGGAAGTGTATAGTAAATTTAGATTGTTACAGAAGTCTTTCGTTTTTCTCTCTTTTTTAAGTTTCCCTACATTTTCAGAGGTTGTTCACAACTTTACTTTTAGACCTCACTTGATTTTTTTGAGGGCAGGTAAAACATGTCCATTACCTTCAGGAGCTTCCACAGAGAATCACTGTGTAATAGTTCTTTCTTACCTACATGGGACAGGTTTTCAGTATTCTCACATAAGTAGAACCATAGCCACTTAGGACATAGAATTCTTTTTTCTGGGATTAAACTTGTGTCATTGTTTTCTGTGGTCTCTCATGTTTTTCAGTATAAGAGTCTCCTGCTTTCCATTGGCATGACTGACAGGGCTTTCAGGGAGCCAACAGGCTCAGGCTCACAGCCCGAGCCGTGTTCTTTACCTGGGCACGGGCAGTAGCACTGATCCCTGTGGGCCCTGTGGATCAGACCAATCTGGTCTGTCCCCTGGGCGTGAGGTGGCAAAGGGACAGAATGCTTCTGCTTCAAAGACAGTGTTAAATTTGAGGGGGTCAGGCTGACCAGTTGTGCTATGATGGGAAAAGAGGAAATGCAGGATGAGAAAAACCTTCGGCCTCTTTCGCTCTTACTCTTAAATCAGTACTACATCAATGGAATGTATTGATTTGACTGCCTTTAAAAATATATTTATAGAGTGTATTTTGTAAGCGTTTTGTGAGACTTCATAAGAAAATGATGCATTTACTCTTCATACCAAATATTAGAACTATTATAGTACTTTTAAACTAGTGGAGTGTGCTTTTATCATACAAGTAGAATGTGGAAATTTGTATCAAATTATGGGACTATTAAAATAATTTGAATTCAACTATATTAGTAATACGGGAGATAAAGTAATATAATTATCATCTTATAGCTGTTGAGAAGAATCTGCAAATGTGGGAAGAAATGAAAAAAGGGAGCCAGTTTGGCCAGTCCTGTTGTCTGAGAGCAAAAATTGACATGAGTAGTAACAATGGATGTATGAGAGACCCAACGCTTTATCGCTGTAAAATTCAGCCACATCCAAGAACTGGAAATAAATACAAGTGAGTATATCTCTTTCATTATGCTCGGTAGCCTAGTATGAATTTGATGATCTCTGTAAATGTGGAGTACATTCAGAATAGTCAAGAGACTTGGATCTTTGTTTATCCACAGATTAGTAAGTACTCTTGGTAGAGTTGTGTAACCTGCCCTCCTGGGGGTTTACTCACCTATTGATTAAGGTTATGCTAGGTTATTTCTAAGATAATACTCTGCCGAAAATTGCTTTTTGTATTGATTAGATTTACTGTGGTGTGTATCTTTATTTTTTTTAATTTAATTTTGTTTTCTTAAAGATTTTATTTATTTATTTGACACAGAGAGAGAGCGATCACAAGTAAGCAAAGAGGCAGGCAGAGAGAGAGAAGAGGAAGCAGGCTCCCTGCTGAGCAGAGAGCCCGATGTGGGGCTCGATCCCAGGATCCTGGGATCATGACCTGAGCCGAAGGCAGAGGCTTTAGCCCACTGAGCCACCTAGGCGCCCCTATTTTATTTTATTTTTTTAAGGATTTTATTTATTTATTTGACAGAGAGAGAGGAGAGATCACAAGTAGACAGAGAGGCAGGCGGGGCCGGGGGGAAGCGGGCTCCCCACTGAGTAGAGAGCCTGATGCGGGGCTCGATCCCAGGATCCTGGGATCGTGACCTGAGCGAAGGCAGAGGCTTAACCTGCTGAGCCACCTGTGCCCCGGTGTGTATCTTTAGATGAAGATAGTTTTCTTCCTCTTATAAACTTGGATTCTGCTGGGCATAAATTGATTCACAAACATGATGGAATTGAAAATTTACAGAAATAGGAACAATATAAGAAAGTATCATGCGTCTTTTTTCTAGTTTTGATTAGCTTCCTATGTGGGTTTTCAGTTAATGATTTTCTCCTTCACATGGGTCCCCCTCCCCTATTAATTTACTTTTATAAAGTAACTGTAGAATATTTTTTTAATAATTTGAAGAAGCCTACTACATATAATTGCTGAGTCCATACTTCTGAGATTAGTGAATGTAAATGCTAACCTCTTTAGCTAATGTAACTTTCTTTAAATTTGTGGGTGTAGATATGGTGTCCATATGTAGACAAAACCTTACACATGTGGTTACAGGTATCTACATAAGTTTTTCATTTTTAACAGGGTGCTTTCTCCTTATTTTATTAAGCAAATACTTTGACTACCTTTGGAAAAGTGAATTTGGATACACATTTTCAGTATCAAATAATTGCCAAGCATAATGCGGTAGCATTGTAATGAAGTCGTATCCAAAAAGCTAGAAGGCATAATGCAATAATAGATTTGTTAAAACTCAGAGTGCTTTTACATTGTGTACATTATTTTACTTTTTTTTTTTTTAAGATTTTTATTTATTTATTTGATAGATCACACAAGTAGGCAGAGAGGCAGGCAGAGAGGGGAGGGGAGAAGCAGGCTCCCTGCTGAGCAGACAGCCCGATGCTGGACTCGATCCCAGGACGCTGGGATCATGACCCGAGCCGAAGGCATTGGCTTAACCCAGTGAGCCACCCAGGCGTCCCCCTTGTGTACATTATTTTATTTTATTTATTTATTTTTTAAGATTTTATTCATTTATTAGTTAGAGAGAGAGAGAGAGAGCGCGAGCACAGGCAGACAGAGAGGCAGGCAGAGGCAGAGGGAGAAGCAGGCTCCCTGCGGAGCAAGGAGCCCGATGTGGGACTCGATCCCAAGACGCTGGGATCATGACCTGAGCTGAAGGCAGCCGCTTAACCAACTGAGCCACCCAGGCGTCCCTGTGTACATTATTTTAATCAGGAATTGTTTCTCAGGCCATTTCGTCTTTTTTTTTTTTTTTAATATTTTATTTATTTATTTATTTGTCAGAGAGAGCGAGAGCGAGCACAGGCAGACAGAGAGGCAGGCAGAGGCAGAGGGAGAAGCAGGCTCCCCGCCAAGCAAGGAGCCCGATGTGGGACTCGATCCCAGGACGCCGGGATCATGACCTCAGCCAAAGGCAGCTGCTCAACCAACTGAGCCACCCAGGCGTCCCCAGGCCATTTCGTCTTAAATGGAATTTTAATTAACCTACTTTTCTTCTCTTTTACTTGTCAGAGAAGGAAATGCTTTATTCTTAAATTCATTTAATTATAGGAGATTAAGCTTAGGTATTTATTCAAGTGTGGGATTTATTAAGATATTGAAAAGCTAAAAATTCCTTTGAATTATTACATTCAGTTGACTCTTGAGCAGTGCAGGGAGTTAGGGCGCCGACCCCCTGAGTAGTCAAAAATCTGTATATGACTTCTCATTCCCCAAGAACTTAGCTACTAGTAGCCTCCTGTTGACAGAAGCCTTACTGATAACATAGTCAATTAACACATTTTTATATGTATTATATACTATATTCTTAAAGCAGAGAAAATAAAATACTAAGAAAGTCATAAGAATACATTTGTAGTACTGTACTGTGTTTATAAAAATCCATGGATAAGTGGACACACGTAGTTGTAATTTGTGGTGTTCAAGGGTCAGCAGTATTTTGCTTTTTGCTTTCTCCTATACCAGTTGTCTGTTAAATTGCAAATTTGCTTTTTTGTTTGAATATTGAGTGGGTTAACTGATTTGTTCTCAAAGACTGATAATATTTTGATATAGTTTGAATATTATGGGTTATAAAACCTGTTGGTTTTTAAGAAATTCCTAATTTGTAAGGAATTATATTTCAAATTACTCTTGCTTCTTATAATGCAATAACCTAAGATGGAAAGGGTAAAATGCTTCAGTTTACTTTTCAATGTATTCCCTTTTTTTCCAGTGTTTATCCAACATACGATTTTGCCTGTCCCATAGTTGACAGTATTGAAGGCGTTACACATGCCCTGAGAACAACAGAATACCATGACAGAGATGAACAGTTTTATTGGATTATTGAAGCCTTAGGCATAAGAAAACCATATATTTGGGAATATAGTCGACTAAATCTCAACAACACAGTGCTCTCAAAAAGAAAACTCACATGGTTTGTCAACGAAGGATTGGTAGATGGATGGTATGTTTACTGTGACCTAGAATTTAGAGAAAGTAGTAAGAACATGGTCTATCAGTGATTTTAAAACTGTTTTGAGGGGTGGGTGGGAGGGTGAATGGGAAGAGGTAGAGTGGGTGGGCCTCTAGGGTTTCTGGTCCTTATCTTTATTTCATCCAGTGCATCAAGTCTCCCTACTGCTCCCCTTTATTTTAATGCTACAGGTATGGAGTGCTCATTTGGACCCTGGTGCATGGGAATGCAAAACACACAAGGGCACATTCTCTGCTGATCTTAGCATTTTGTAGAAGAGTAGTTGTGACTCTTATCCTTTGTATATCTTGTTACCATTTTCCACACTCTGCTGAGGCTCTGAGGCTTTTCAGCTAGGTCCTAGGAAGGCCAAAAATCCCGAGTTGAGGTGAAGACATAAACGGTTTCTGCCTTGGTGGTGAAGACCCACCTTGCGGAGCTATTGGTTGCCCAGAGTACTCAGCTCCTAGGAAAAGTTTACCAATCTCTGCCGCATGTTAACCTATACAGGATTTCTACGAGAAGGAGGAATATAAAAATTAAAGTCATCTTGTAACCATAGATCTGTGTAAAGGAAACCTGTTCAGATGAGTTACCATGCTGTTAAGTCTATTCTTTATCTAAATTAACAGGAATGTGTATATTAGTCTCTATTAGCATCACATAGTAGTATGTGTTTTATACTGGTTTATTTTAGAGCTGAATTTGATAAAAGGCAAGTTTATCTTGGGCTCCAGGCAAAAGTTTTTATTGAAAATAAAATAAAATTTCTGCAGAATGTTAATAACCAGTGTATATATTTTTTACAACGCCAGGGGCTTTTTAAAGTATATTCATACATGGATGACATGATACCATTTCTTACCTGATTCTCATGGTTGTATGTAAAAGAGGGAGCTTGAATATTTGTTAAATAAAAAGCAAATAAGAATGTTTTAATACATGGGTTTTCCCTATTTGAAGATGTCACCTCTGTGTCTTTTTTGAAATGTGTTTTTCCTATTCTTAGTAGTGCATTTATTTTACTGAGCCATATTTGACTAGTAAGCAGTTTTCCTCTTCCATGTATGTGGGCTCATTGGTATTATAATCTACCCAATTATTATTTAAACAACTCAGTCCACCTATTTCACAAGCTGACTATAGTTTATTATTCATTAAGGTATTTGTACTGCTTGTGTTTGTACATTAAAAAGATCTCCTTGTACTTAAAAATTTCCCTATTTCCCAGGGATGACCCAAGGTTTCCTACGGTTCGTGGTGTGCTCAGAAGAGGGATGACTGTTGAAGGGCTGAAACAGTTTATTGCTGCTCAGGTGACCTACACTTTGTTTTCCATCTTCTCTGAGTTTTCAAGTGTCTTACTAATATCCCTTTAGTCTCTATTAATTTCTTTTCATTTTGTTCCTTGTTCCTTATAATGCAAAGGCAGAATTTTTTTTTTCAAAGAGTATGTTTATGATAGTGGAAAATTGAGAAGATCCTACTCTAGTAAGCTGAAGTGGGACAAAGACGGCCTCTAGTATTTTTATATAGTGAAATATACAGCTCTTGACTCTGGCTGTTCAGGGTAACCAAATTAGTTTGTGCATACTAGGTTTTATATTCCAATGGAAGTAAACTTGCAAGTATTTTGGGGTTTAATTTTTTTCTAACATGCTTAGCTTACATACTCCAGTGAATACTCTTTGCCTTTTAAGTCATTTTATTATTGCTTTTCTAGGGCTCTTCACGTTCAGTTGTGAACATGGAATG
Source organism: Taxidea taxus jeffersonii (assembly GCA_003697995.1). Classification (NCBI taxonomy): domain Eukaryota; kingdom Metazoa; phylum Chordata; class Mammalia; order Carnivora; family Mustelidae; genus Taxidea; species Taxidea taxus. The sequence continues at coordinate 28,632 of RCUC01148170.1, forward strand.
GGACAAAATTTGGGCATTTAATAAAAAGGTACACATTTTGACTTTTGGTCCTCCTTTCTTGTGCCTAAGTCCTGAATAATATGATATGTGTAGAATTCATTAGTGTGTTCATCATAGAGAAAACTTTGTGAAGAATGTTACCATTTTGCAGACCTTCAGGAAAATGGAATGTTTTCCTTTCTTAAACCTATAAAAAGTATTAAGCTTATTTTCTATACCAAACAAGTCACAGTGATTAAAACAAACTTGTAGTTAATGGGGAGCGGTAACAGTTTTTTCCTTGAATCTCTTATGAACGTTGCATTTCATTTTTCTGCTTTCAAGCTGCGAGCTCTCTGTAAGAAGGTATCACTTAACGCTTTTATTTGCCTTACCTAGCACATAGCGTATTACATGTTATAACCTGAGATGTTATACAGCTTTGAAGCACAATCACATTTATGTAAAAGACTTGCTTATACAAATCCACTGAAAATGCATTATTCCTAGTTTTAAAAATCATGTCCTCTGGTTTTCTTAGTGGCAAAGGGAAGATCTGGCTAACATCATTTCACTGTTCCCTTGTGTGCTGAGAGGACGGAGTTTTTAAGTTGTATGTTTCACCGAGTTGTATTGAAGGTTCACTAATTGTAATTCCTGTGTCTTATTGAATCTAGTTTTTTTTTTTTTTTTTTTACTGTTCTTAAATGAAAGTCAAATAAGGAATACTGCATATTGACACTGTTAATTGCCAATTGGAAGCAGATGCTTAGACACTATAATAAGGCAAATCATTAAAATGCCATGTTTTAAACTATAGTTTCTGTGATTGTGTTCTGTACTTTTCTCTTATTGCTGCTTGATTGTGCTGATGCCTTGCTTCAAGAAAGACTTGCTTGTCTCGCATGTGTCTTGAATTTGTTTTATTTAGTCTTGTGTGTTTTGATACATAAAGGAATTAATTGGCTCTTTCTGTTGCTGCAGTTACTAATGATAAATACAAGTAGAATTTACAGGCAAAGTTAATTTGGTGTACTTTTCATTAATAACCCAAATTTTAAAGGTTTTAAGTTTTATAAAGTTATACATGTGCACTTAGTTCAAATAGATGAATTATATTTCACCACGATCAGTACTGTAGGGTCTGTTAAGGTGAGGAGCATATTTCCCTCTCTTCTTTCCTTCTATCCCCCATCCCCTAGAGAAATGATTTTCAGCTCTTTTAGATCATTGTTTTGGTATTTTTATTGCCTATATCTCTAAATAATATGTGTGTTGCTATTTCTTATGTTTTATTTAAGTTTTAGGCATCCTCCTTTGACTCACACAACGAAAAGAGGGGACATGGGTCTTTTACTTTTTCTCAGACCCTCTTGGTTTTCTTGTAGTTAATTATTGTTTTCCCTCATTTGTTTCATTTTCTCCTTCTGTCTTCAGTTCTCTACAAATTGTCTGAATTTCCTACCAAGGTGTTCTTCTGACTCAGTATTCTTTCAGTTTCACCGTGGAGACAGCTCTGCTAGAGCCTTCTGCCCTGCTCCGCGCTGCTTTGGAGGCTCGGCTGTCTTCCGTGGTCGGCCATCCTCCTGGGGTTTCATGTGCTTTTGTTTTGTGATGGATCGATCGCCCAGTTCTTGGAGCTCTTGTCTCTTTTTATGTTCCTCTTGCTTTGCTCTGCTCTGTCCTTTGGTAGCTCCCTGAGAAGGGGGCAGGGGATGAAGAATTTTGAGACCTTATATATGACCTTTTTCATTCTGAAGTTTCATGAGGAGGTGCTGTGGCGGGGCTCTGTTTTCATCTTTATCCATCAGAAGAATAAGTGGCTTCCAGTCTGGTACTCTTCAGTTCTGGGAAGTTTTCTTGAATCCTTTATTTTTTCCCTGCCTCGTGTTCTTCTCCCTGGAACTCGTGAGCAGACGTTGGGCCTCCTGGACTGGTCCTCCAGGTTTATTTTCTCTCTTTTTTTCTATCTCATCTTTTGGCTTTGCTTTGTGCTGGATTGACTCAGCTGTATCTTCCCGACCTCTGTTGAGCTTTTCAGTTACATGTCATATTTCCAAGATTTTGTTTCTGTTCTCTGACTTAAAAAGTTCTTGTTCCTGTTCTTGTTTCATGCTTAGAATACGAACATCAATAGGAATTTCTTGTGATCTCTCTTTCCTGCAGATTATTTTGGCTTTTTGTTTCACATTAAAAGCATGTTAAAGACATCTCAGAGGTCTGGATAATCTCGGTTATCTGCTCATGTTTAACGTGGAGGACTAAAGGAGCAGTTAGAAGCCCCACAACAAAGAGTTGGTCTTGTCAGCTGAGCCTCACTGTAGGATGACCTAGCTGAGTCAGTTAGTTGGAGAACCTGTGTGTCAGTAACTTTATCTCTTATCTCTTGGAATTGGCAGTTTTTCCAGGGAAGTTTCTTCTAACTGCCTGCCTGAAGTATGAAGGCTTAGCTCTCAGAGCTTTGGAGCTGAACGGAGGAGGACCGATGGCCTTTCTATCTAGTATCATGCATTCTCTTTTTTTTTAAAAGATTTTTTATTTTTATTTGTTAGAGAGAGAGAGAGTGAGCACAGGCAGACAGAGTGGCAGGCAGAGGCAGAGGGAGAAGCAGGCTCCCTGCCGAGCAAGGAGCCCGGTGTGGGACTCCATCCCAGGACGCCGGGATCATGACCTGAGCCGAAGGCAGCTGCTTAACCAACTGAGCCACCCAGGCGTCCCCATGCATTCTCTTAATTTTGTGCAGTACCCTCTCCTTCAGCTCCTCCTGGTACCTGCCAGGATCTAGGCACCCTCCTCCTTGCAGAGTAAACTTCCGTAGTGGGGATGGGGGAGTGGCAGTTGTCTTATTTATGGAACAGAGAGGGGATGTTTCTGTATGGTTTTCAGATCACAGAATTTTGTTGTTATCTCCTCTTTGATTACACTAGTTTTCAGGGTTTGTACTTTTAAACAATAACAACAACAAAAATCCTTTTCTTTAAATCTTTTCCTTTTTTTAAGATTTTATTTATTAGGGAGAGAGAACTGAGTAGGGAGGAGAGGGAGAAGCAGGTTCCCGTCAAGCAAGGAGCCCAGTGCAGGGCTCGATCCCAGGACCACAGGATCATGATCTGAGCTGAAGGTGGATGCTTAGCTGACTGAGCGTCCCAGGTGCCCCTAATCCTTTATGTTTTTCTAGTGGGGATACGGGAGGGAAT
>RCUC01148171.1:0-12496 GCA_003697995.1 Taxidea taxus jeffersonii
CTCACACGCACCCCCAGAATACTGTTTGGCCAAATGTCTGGGCCTCCTGCGGCCCCTCAAGCTGACTCATAAAGGTGGCCGTCCTGTCTGGCCAACAGTAAAGCCAAGCAACACTGCTTGAATGAATGAAGAAAGCCTTGGAAATAGATAAGAACATATGTAAAGATAAAGTGTTATTTAGAAACATGTTGTAATTTCTTCCTAACGCAAAAGAAAAAAAAAGGATCTTTGGTCAAAGGCAATTAATGAAAAATGTTCATTTAGCTTCGTGATCCTCCCAAATAAAGATGAAGTGGCTTGGGTTGAGAGGTCAGTTTTTCCTGGGTAGGTGCACGTGAGGTATACGCCGCACCATCGGGCTCAAGGCTGGTGCTTCTATTTCGAACAGCACAGGGCTAGCAGGTATCAATCTTCCACTGAGAAGTAAACACTGGCAGTGTTTACCTACCCCAAGTAAACTGAATTCACCGCTTCCCTCACAGGCAGCTGCCTGCCTTCCTCAGTAACAAGTCGAGGAATATCGTAATCAAAACTGCTTTCAATTTATTTCCACCTGAGGTCCTTGCCTCCCCTGGAATTCTATACCGAATCTGGGAGCGGCTGAGACTCCCACCTTCAGTGACAAGTCGGGCTTATCTGTAGCCGTTGGTTGTGTTCTCCCTCTGCGGTCTTTTAAGTATCAGCCCCCCTCTCTGTTTAGGTTGCAGCTCCTTCCTTCCACAGCATTTTCTGACCTACTCCCAATTTCTGCTTTGCAACATTTCCATTGGCACACTGATGCAATTTCACTTTGCCTAAAAGATTAAAAACTAAAAAAGGTATGTATATATGCCTATGCAACTTGTTGTTTTTTTAGTCGTAACTATTAAATAATGAATGGTAAGGATTCATCTTCTAGGGATCTGCTGTTACATTATGATCTAGATTATCCCTAAAAATACTCTTTAAATCAAAATAACATATGATTAAGCCCAGCAATCATTTAAATAAAGCATCAAACACTTGTATAAGACTATGCTTTAATCACTGTTCTTAATGCTTTACACACATTAATTTACTAAGTCCTCACCACAGACCCATGAGTTAGACACTGTAACTATGCCCATTTTATCAATAATGACTTGTGGCAGGTTCAGTAACTTGCCAACGTCATAAAGCTCGAATGGGTTGGGATCAGAATTTGGACCCAAGCACCCTGGTTCCAGAAGCTGTACATATCCTTAGCCATACACCATTTCTGACAATGTATGGTATGAGTTCCTTTTTTTTTTTTAAGCTTTTATTTATTTATTTGACAGAGAAAGAGCATGAGAGTCAGCATAAGCAGGGGAGTGGGGAAGGGAGAAGCAGTCTCCTTGCCGATGTGAGGCTCGATCCCAGGACTCTAGGATCATGACCTGAGCCGAAGGCAGATGCTTAACTGACTAAGCGACATAGGTACCCCCCTATGGCCTGAGTCCTTAGGGGAAAATAAGACTCTTATCTTCACTTGGAGACTTCTAAGCTCCTGAGATGCTAGAAATGATGCCTTCTTGGCTTACATCCATTTTCTTCAGGTCACTCTCTAGTGTTGCACTAATTGCAGCTGTCAACATCAGCAGATCAGAGGGATGAAAATGTCTGGCTCTTTGGAGGGAAGGAGTTGGGGAGTCCTTTCCAAAACACATAGAATTACTATTTTACCCAAGAGCATATCTTTCTCCAAGAAAATATGAGAAGATAACTCCCAACCCAACTGAAGTTCTTCTTGGTCACTGCCCAAACAGCCTTTCTGGACTTTTCTTTACTGTCTCTCTAAAATTTATCTATAATTTCTCTCCTTGACCTTAATCCTCCTATTGCTTTCACTCCAAACTGTGATGCTAGAACTTGTTTTCCGAGATCTGTTGAGCTGTTCCCCATTCTAAATTACTTCACATGCTCCATCTTTTTTCCTATAACTAAAATCTCTGTAGGCCTGTAAGCAAAGATTCTATTCTCTTACATCTCAAGTACTTCTGGGTCAAAGAATGGAGTTATGTCCTCCATTAATGCCATGTTGGAATGGAAACTACTGTTCCTAAAAAAAACCCTACACCTTTGAGGTTCATACCAATTAAACTATTCTACCATCTGTAGTAATCATCTATCAATGGGTCCCTTCCATTCACTGAAGACTTTGTTGTATGACTCATCCTTTCCTCTTTATCAAATTTGAACCTCTTTAAGACTAATCTAACCTCCTGGCCTTGTAATTCCTTGATCTTCTCTCCAATGATCTCCTTTACTCTGACCCAACTCCCTCATTTCGACCCTTCACTTCTCATTACCTGAAATTCCTTCCTACTCCATACCATTAATGTAAGTATCCCATCCTGAGACCACCACACCATCCTATATTTCCAACATGATTTCTTCAGTAATGTCATTACAATCCTGTTTCACTGACATCAAAACCTTCAGTCATTGACCCTTCTATTCATTAATCTCCTTTTCACTTAATTTTTTATTGAGTTTAGATTCTACGGAACATCAGTTAAGCATTGTATAAGAATTATTTTAAATACACCCTAAACTCTTTTTTCCCTTTGCCTTTTGATCACATTTACCTGGAAAAACACAAACCCCAAGCCCTTGCTAATAAAAATGTGCCTAACAGACCAGCAGCACTGTATCACCTGGAGTTTGTTAGACATTAGAATTTCAGACACGAGATCTAAAGAATCAGAACCTGCATTTTAACGAGATCCCCAGGCAATGCCTGTGTAGAGAGTGCTAGAGAAAACAAATTCCTGGGTCCTTACCATGTAGGTGTTCTTCTGTCTTACACAAATTAATCTCTCCACATGTACCCTGAATCCCATTCTCTTTTCCGAAAAGCTATGAACTCTGAAATATCCCACTTCGATGTCTCCTCTTTTAAATCCTTCTTTTTTAACAATTTAAGCATGATTTAGTCCAGATTTCTCAATCCTGGTTATATATTACCAGCATCCAGAAAATTTTAAAACTTTACTGATGTTCAGACCAACTCCAGATTTATTAAATCAGAATTTCTGAAGGTGGGACACAGACATAATTATTTTTAAAATTATCTCCCCACACAGTAAAAAGATCAGTGTTTCTCAGAGGCTGTGGGAAGGTGGAAGGGAAGGACAAAAACAGGCAGACTACAGATGATGAAATACTCTGTACAATACTATAATGATGGACACAAATCATTATACATTTATCCAAATGCACAGAATATACAAAACCAAGAAAGAATTCTAATGTAAACTATGCATTAAGATATGTCAATATAGGTCATCAAATGAAACAAATGTACCACTCTGATGAGGGATATTGATAATGGGGAGTCCGTGCACGTGTGGGAGCAGGGATGTGGGAGCTCGGGACCTTCCTCTCAATTTTGCTTTGAATCTAAAATTGCTCTACAAAAATTAAGTCTTTAAAAAAATCTCTTTAGATAATTCTATTATGTATCGAGGGTTGAGAATCAATAATCTAGCCTCTTTACCCTAAAAAACCTCTCAGTAATACATAACCCTCCCTTGCACTTATACAGCTAACCTGCTGAAATAGACACATTACTGATGTTCTGACCCTGGTGCCCCTTAGAGCCTGAGACAAAGGTTAACACAAGAGCAATTTACCGGGGGTGTTTAATCCCAGGGACCTGGATCAAAGGCCAAAGGGAGCAAAGCTGGAAAGCAAGAAGAGCCAACACAAAGCTGCATTATTCAATCAGCCACCTGGGTGATTTCAATCCCTTCATGGGGACGGTCTGCAAAGCTATAGAAAGTGTCTCAGGGCTTTCTATTTGGGGGAAGAAGAAAGAAGTAAATATTTATCCATGGGCTCCTGTACCCACATTCTGAAAATGTGCCCATGGAGCACGAGGCCCCCACCCCCATACATCTGGTTTGTGACATCTTGGTGTAGAGCTGGCTCCAGTGCCATCTCACACTATGGTCAAAGCAAGAGACTCTGGGCTGCAGGAAAGAAGCAAGCTGTGGGACCCAAAGAAAGCAGTTCTGTTTTGAAATCTCACTGCCCGGTCCCACCTCTGGTATACTGTAACATTTTCCAGGTGTCATTCCACATGGCACGTTCTCATCTAACAGACTTTCCAGGACACCGAAGGACAGTACTGCACAGTGCTGAAGACCGTACACTCGGGAGTTTGAGTGCGAGCATCTGAATACCAATGTCTCCACTTTCTTTCAACAAGTTGTATGCCTGTTCCCTAATCTGAAATAACATAGTAAGACTTCTTTTTTTTTTTTTTAAGATTTTATTATTTATTTGCCAGAGAGAGAGAGAGAGCGTGCCTAAGTGCACAAGTGGGGCGGGGGGGCAGCTGGCAGAGGGAGAAGCAGGCTCCTCGCTGAGCAAGGAGCCCAACGCGGGACTGCCAAAGGCACACACTTAAAGACTGAGACATCCAGGCATCCCTATCCTCAAGGCTTTTTGAAGAGGATTAAAATAAGTAAAATGCGTGGAAAACTGCCTTCCATAGAAGGACATGTGGGAGGGGGGAAGCCTGGGTGGCTCATTCAGTTATGTATCCAACTGTTGATTTTGGCTCAGGTCCTGATCTCAGGGTCCCGGGACCAAGTCCCAATTCCAGCTCCACACTGAGCAGGAGGAAGTCAGCCTGTCTCCCTTCCCCTTGCCCCTACCCCTTTGTCCCCCCACCCCACCCATGTGTATGTGCTCTCTCTGTAAAATGATTTTTTTTACATTAAAAACAGTACAGCTGTTTTAAATAATTTTTTTAAACAGAAGGACATATTGGCAATTATTTCTAGGCTTTAATATTCTGCTTCTTCAGATCATCAAATTTTATCATAAGCATAATCCACACAAAGTGGATTCCCCTCCTAATATGAGCTGCAAAATGTTGACCATTGTTTTGATTATTCACCCAGATCAGGTATTTTTCTGTTTATTCGACCCTGTAGGGTCCTTGAATTTGAATACTCCATCTTTTATTCTCTCTGCCATAAACATTTCACGTGGGATATGATAATGGAGAGAACTTTTAAACTTCATTCACTTAGAAAACCACATGCTTTCTCTTCTCTCTCTCTCTTCCTCTCTCACATACACACTTCAACCTTGAACAAAAGTGTTCAACCTTCTCCCTAGGAGAGTAACTTTGAAAAGAATATGGGACTGAAATCTTAAAATAGACAGGTCTAAATTTTAATAACCAAAGTGACTAGGATATTTTCAAATCTGCCCTAAAATGATATTAAGTGATGGGAAAAGATAAATCCCTGGAACACATATGAAAGGAACTTTTTAAACAATGATTATATTATTATACATCTAACAAATTGAAATTCCTCAACAAACTTATAATTAGTAAATACTTGTAACTTTTTTTAAGTTTCCAGTTATAATTAGCATAGTATTTGTATCTCTGTTTTATGGCTGAATATAATAGGGACATGAATATATGGTCTGCTCTTTTACCAATTAGAATATTTTTGGATCAATTTGAATAGATTAAGTTTTAGGGATGTGGATGAAGTATAATGCCACCTTATAATGTTGACTACATTATTTTAGTAATACATACCTCCAGTGTAAAATAAACCATTAATATGAAATACTACTTTTTCTCTGTGCAACAATTTGTTTAAACTCATCAAATGTATCTTTTACATCAATAATTTTTCATTTCTAAAAATAAATACTTGAGTTATCTAACCCAGTTTCCCAGAGCACATTTCTCTTTAAGTTGTGGAGGTAACTTTTTGAATAGAGGCATGGATGCTGTCACTAGAAGCTTTACGCAAAGCCAAAATCTCCCCTATCTAACCCCAAATCTCCACTTACTCAGTCTCTAAAGACACGTTCATAATCATCCAGGCTTTGTGATTGTCACGACAATGTGTTTCCTGTAATAATCACTAAATCTACATGAAATTTCTTTGTCTTACATTATATTTACCAATTACTACAGATGACCTTTATGAGCAACCAAAAAATTACTACTGGGATTGTTTTAGGCTAGTGTGTCTTCTCCAAACTATACTTTGTTATTAACAATAAAGTTATTGATGGTTTATTCTTTAACATTCGTAACTTTTTAAGGAATCTTGTATGAGGTACCTTTCGCTTTCCTGAGAAAAGTCTGAGGAAGGAAAAAACCATACCTTATATCTAGATATATCTAGGCATATACAAGGTATCTTAGTTCGTCTCATTATTTGATTAGAATAAGGCTCAGGGTACCTGGGTGGCTCAGTTGGCTAAGCATTCTATTCTTGGTTTCTGTTCAGGTCACAATCTCAGGGTCCTGAGATCAAGCCCTCTTGCGTGCGTGCTCTCTCTCTCAAATAAAGAAATAAATTAAATATCTTAAAAAAAAAAAAGAATTAAGGCTCTTTAAAAATGCTACTAATAAAATCTGGCCAGCAATTTTCTGTCACTTGCCCTTTATTATTTCACCTGCAAAACAGAACAAAACCACTCTCCTTTTAAAAGAGAACAACACACACACACACAAAGAGAAAGACATTGAGAAAACAGGATTCATAAAAGATTTGTACTAAATATGTATTTTGGAAGTATCAAATATATAAAGACTACCTTTTCAAATATTTTTACTGATATAGAATTACATTTAAAGTATATGTAACAAAATAAATTTTATATCTAGTATTTGTTGTGTTATCCCTGTGGTACCAACAGTTTATCAATTTTAGAAGTTTAGTATTCATTATTATTTTTAATTAAATGAAAATATTTTAGAGAAACTACATAAGTTAAGCTTCAGGAAATCTATTCTGTTTTCTTTGGAGATAATGCTGCTTTGTGAGATAATTTATTAACTATACAAATATTTGATGAAATCAAAGCAGTAAAAAGTACAAATAAATTTAATAATTTTTTAATATATATATTTTAAAGATTCTATTGATTTGACAGAGAGAGAGAGAAAGAGAGCGAGAGCAAGCAAGCACACACAGCAGGAGCTGCAGAGGGAGAGGGAAGAAGATTCCCTGCTAAGCAGGGAGTCCAACGCAGGACTCTATCTCAGGACCTGACCTGACCCTTAACCCACTGAGCCACCCAGGCACCCCTGGAATTTATTAATGTTCAATTCAACATTTTAAAATATGAAATCAGAAACAGTAATTGTGCTCACCTCTAATAAATAAATATTATGGAAGTATTTTATGGAAATATTTTTAAATAAATAAATATTTATGGAAATATTTTTAAATAAATAAAATTAATCTTCTTAACTTACTAAAGACTTGTTTCTGACAACATGCATATCCTAAAGAATGTTCCACGTATGCTTGAGAAGAATGTACTCTGATGCTGTCTGGTGTACATATATATGTTAGGTCTGTTTGGTCTAGTGTTGCTCAGGTCTACTGTTTTTTCATTGATTTTCAGGTCTACTCTTTTTTCATTGATTTTCTGTCTGATGTCCTCTGCACTGTTGAGAGTGGGGTGCTGAAGCATCCTACTACTATTTCATTTCTGTCTCGTTCTGTCTTGAGATTCATCAATGTTTGCTTTACATAGTTAGGTCCTCTAATCTTGGGTGCATATAAACTTATAATTTATTTAAATTTATCTAAACTTGTACTTTATATCTTCCTCATGAGTTGACATTTTTATCATTATAAAATGACCTTCTCTCTCTCTCCTGACAGTTAAGCAAACTTCCTTGCTATCCTAGTAGTCAAATTACTCATTCTAATGAAAAAATAAGTATATTTTTGTTGATACTAGAATCACCACCAATATTTTTAGTCCATGAAAACTAACCCTAGAGGGAATCTTTCCCCTCAGAGCAAGATGGGAAACCCAACTGAAATACAAGCAATGATGGCCACAGCAACTTTTTTCTAGACCTGTCTTCTGAGGCAAGGGAAATAAAAGCAGACATAAACTATCGGGACTATATCAAAACAAAAAGCTTCCGCACAGTGTGGAACAATTAACAAAACTAAAAGGCAATGTACGGAATGAGAGAAGATATTTACAAAAGATATATATCCAATGAAGGGTAGTATCCAAAATACATAAAGACCTTCTAAAACTCAACACCCAATACCAAGCAATCCAATCAAAAAAGGGGCAGAAGACATGAACAGACATTCTCCAAGAAGACATAAAGATGGCAAACTGACACATGAAAAGATATTCATCATCACTGACCTTCAGAGAAATGCAAGTAAAAACCATAATGAGATGTCCCCTCACCGCTGTTGGAATGGCTAAAATCAAAAACTAAAGAAACAACAGGTATTGGGGAGGGTGAGGAGAAAAAAGAACCCTCCTGCACTACTGGTGAGAAACTCTGGAAAACATTATGGCTACTCTGGAAAACATTATGGAGGTCCTCAAAAATTTAAAACCAGAACTACCCTATAAGCCAGCAATCGCACTACTGAGTCTTTATCCAAAAAATACAAAAACACTAATTCAAAGGGATACATGAGCTCCTATGTTTATAGCAGCAGAAAACCTGGATAATATCAATTAATGGTAATTGAGATAAAGGTATTCTAAAGCGATTATGGTGGGCATGTAGTAGTAACATCTATTCCAGAGAACAATCTGATAGCCAAGGTCAGTACATTTGTATTCAATAATTTATCAAACTTGTTCCTGAGTATATATTTCAGAGAAGTTGCCAGAGAGGTTCAACAGGAGACACTATGGGCCTGTGAATTGAATAACAGCTTTGTATGCCAAAGGTTTGAGCAATCTACTTCCCCAACACTGGGGAGAATGGCTCAGTAAAAGGAAGTGGATACGTAGTTTGGAATACCATAAAAGAGAAGCAATGGACTGGATGAATCCAGCAACATGACCAGATCTCAAAAATCAATTCTGATATAGGGGCGCCAGGGTGGCTCAGTCAGTTAAGCATCTGCTTTGGCTCAGGTCACCATCCTGGAGTCCTTGGATCTAGCTCCATAACTGGCTTCCTGCTCAGTGGGGAGTCTGCTTCTCCCTCTCCCCACTCAGGCTTTCTCACTCATTCTCTCTAATAAATAATTTTTTTAATTCTAAAAAAAAATCCCAGATTATAATCTGGATTGAAAAAAGAAACAAAAATGAGATCTATATCACAGTAACATATTTTAAATACAAATACATACACATCAACAACTACCTGAGAAAAATGTTAATACACACCTGAAAGACTCAAAGAATATGAACAAATAGGTATATACTGCTTGTACTTAGATGGGAGGACTCAAATTGCAAAGAAATATTGAAATCAAGAGGCTTATTGTTGTTAATATTATGGTTGTAATTTTGAAATTATATTTGCTTTTGAGCAAGTGAATAATATATGTTTTGATGTAAGAATTTTCATTGGGGAGGGAGGGGAATATACATATAGGAGAGAAGATGGTGAGAAAAACTTAATATTGAATTTTAATTACAGCTTTCAGTATGAATTCATATTTTCTAAAATATGTGTATATTTTATTTCTATTCACAGAAATACCCCAGGAGTGAAGTGGATCCTAGTAGCCTTGAATAAGCCCATGTCCTGTAGCCTATGTCCACTCTTCACCAGAAGAAACCAGGAGTCCTAGGATTAATTCCAGGTCTGGGACAGAGAAAGTACAAATGAAACACGTGAATAAGTATTGCACCTTCTTGAATTAGAAGACCAGAAAGTGTTAAAGAGATAATGGGGTCGCATCAAAAACACACAGAAGCCACCTGAAGGCATTCCACATTCCAAAGTAGCTCAATTTGGTCATGAAGAAGAAAAATTATTGCAAGGGATTTTGACAAACAGAATTTTTAAAAAATGGATCAAAAGAGGAAGGGATAGAGAAAGGGAAGCTCTTATTGAATGCTAGGAACAGAGTTCCTAATTGTCCTGCAACTCCCAAGGTAATGAGAGATTGAAGGATCACAGAAAAGAGACAATATGGTAACGAATGTAAATCTAAATTCTTCATTTTACTCATCCTTCAATATTTCTGCAGCTTTGTAAATTTTATAAATAAAACAAATTCTAAAAAGATACACATGGAATGCTGCCACATTTCTCAAGGACACATGCAAATAATACAAGGATCCAGGTCAAACAATGTATAATTATTTATAGTGAGACTGGGAAACATGAATAATGAAACACGAAAAAGAGACAGCATAACATTGTACTCTGAAATGACAGTACGAAGATTCCATTTCACTGGTGGAAAACAGAAACAAAAATAACTAAAGAAAAAAATGAATTATTATTTCAAGATCGATCCAGCCCCTAAAAAAACCCTGTTTCATTTTAAATGTTTCTTCTTTCATCTTTTATCAAATCTAAGCTCTGTTTATAATTTTAGTACAATAAAATATCACAGAATAATATTTTCTTCTGTGTGAACCAGCACTATAATACTTTTGTGTTCAGATACACAACTGTGTAGTAAATGCCCTTTGCATTTTTATTACTTACAAGACTTTCAGCAAGGGATTGTGAGCTGGAATGATCTGAATAGAGAAGAGTCCTTATTGATTGGTATCATTATATTAAAAAATTCATTTACTCAGATTTTTAAAATCTTGCCATTATCTCCAACCTTTTAAATTTTACACTTCTTTCCAGAATAAAGATAATCACTGGATGTAGTAATCACACGGACATTTGCATATTAAAAGCATCTACTTAATTATATTTTGACTACCAAACCTGCCCCAAAATAAAATATCAGATCATCAAAGCAAGTGGCCGATCAGCAGGACGTCCAGACATCAATAACAAGATAACTCTCAGTGAGACATAGTATGTTAGCACTTCTTAATTCTAGTATCAACAGAATCACACTAGGTTTTCTTTTTCTTTTTTATGCAAAACAGAATAAAGACTTTTAAATTAAAAGTGCCTGCATATGTAGACTGGTTAAAAGAACAGGTTTCTGTGGAATTTTATACACTGTGGGATCACTACCATGAGGTTCCATCGAGTCCTAGGATTCTAAAATTTAGGAAAGACTTTGGGACAAAGAAGGATGGGGAGGGGGGCAGTGAGAATACGACGCTGCCTGAGCCAGCCCTGCATCACTGGTCATTCTCACTTTATAGGCATCCTTTCTTGAAGTTCCCAGCACCCGGAAAGGTCAGTGAAAGGAGACCCTCGCTGAAAGGGTGGTCTGCGGCCCTCAGCCCTGAAATACCAACTTCAGTAATCTAGCCCCTCGTCCACGACTGTTTTCACACAGGGTAAGCCCTATTTGCCTCAGAAAGCCACTGATCGTGAAGTTCCCGGAGCTTCAGCTTCAGAACCCCTGGTCCAGGTGCACTTTTATGTGTGCCAAATGTGTATCATTTCCCTTTTTTTTCTTTCCTTTTTTTTTTTTTTTGTTTGGTTTGTTTCAGGAGTACAAGTGTGTATCATTTTTCTTAAATAAACTTTCCATAAAGTTTATTTATTTCCATAAATAACTTTCCATAAAGTTGGAGACATAAAGTTGGGATCTGTTCAAGTAATTAAGCAGGAGCGCGTTAAACTGATGGGGTTCTAAGGCCACCACGGCCCTCGCTCGCAGCGAAGCAAAATCAAAGCGCACAGAAGCCTCAGGGTTAGGAAATCGGAACGGCAGGGAAGCAGCCCACAGCACTCACAACTGTCCCCGCTCCTCTCCAAGGGCCTCTCCGCGAGCTCCTGCGGGTGGAGGGCTCCTTCCCACGGCCAGACTGGCGCTGCCCGATTCAAGGTAATTTTTGCTCAAACTCTTCCAATTTTTCATCCGCCCCCGTCTGACTTTTCACAGCTCCTCTCTCACGAGAGGGAACGGCAGGGAGCCCCGGCCCGCAGGTACCTGCGGAGGCCCGGAGTCGCTGCGGCTTTCCCGCGGCGCGGCCCTGGCGGTGGCGGTGGCGGGGGCGGGGCGGGGGGCGGGGGTCGGGGGTCGGGGCGCCCCTCTGGGATCCCGGCTCCGCAGCTCCCCCGCGGGAACCCGCGCACGTGCAGCCTGTGCTTCTCCCGACGGGCTGCGGCACCGGCCAGAGGCCGCGGGTTACACCAGGGACCGGGTCCAGAGGCGGATTTGGGTCCAACTTGGAAATCGGTCCGGGTCTGGGGTCGGACTCGGTCCCGGGGGGGCACGGTCCGACTTCAAAACCGGACCGGGTCCAGGTCCCCGTGGGTGCGGCTTGGACACGGGGTTGGGTCGCGCGTGAGGCGTTGGGGCAGTAGAATCACCCGCCGTCCGGGGAGTCTCGGGTTCGGGGCGCGCGGCGGAGGACTCGGAACCTGAGGTAAGCGTGTCCCCGGGGGGCCTAGAGGACAAGGGGCCCCAAGGGCCTGTCACCACGGAGGGTGGAGGCAAAATCGCCGGTCCTCGCCCGCCGTGTCTGGTGGCCAGGGTGGGACCCGCGGCGACGCCCGACCTGCCCCGGAGACCGCGGACGGACGGAGCCTGGGAGAACCGGCAGAGGCGGGCGAGGGTGAGGACTTCTGCTGGGGGAGGCGGCGGGGGCCTGTAAGAATTAGATCTTGGAGTTGTGACTTGCA
>ML106180.1:0-29581 GCA_003697995.1 Taxidea taxus jeffersonii
AAAAAGACGGTCTCTTCAACAAATGGTGTTGAGAAAACTGGAAGCATCATGCAAAAGAATGAAACTTTATTTCACCATACACAAAAACAAACTCAAAACAGTTTAAAGACCTAAATGTAAGACCTGAAAATATAAAAATCCTTGAAGAAAGCACAGGCAGTAATCTCTCTGGTATCAGTAGTAGCAACATTTTTCTAAATATGTCTCCTGAGATAAGGGAAATAGAGACAAAAATAAACTATAGAGAATACATCAAAATAAAAAGCTTCTGCACAGTGAAGGAAACAATCAACAAAACTAAAAGGCAAACTACAGAATAGGAGAAGATATGTACAAGTGACATATCTGATAAAGGGTTAGTATCCAAAATATACAAAGAACTGATACAACTCAGTATCCCCAAAACAAATAATCAAATTAAAAATTGGCAGAAGACATGAACAGACATTTCTCCAAAAAAGATATACAAATGGCCAACAGCCACATGAAGAGATGCTGAACATCACTGATCATCAGGGAAATACAAACCAAAACCACAATGAGATATCACATCACATCTATCAAAATGGCTTAGATAAAAAAATACAGGAAACAACAACTGTTGGTGAGGATGTGGAGAAAAAAGGACCCCCTGTATTATTGGTGGAAATGCAAATTAGTGCAGCCATTGTGGAAAACAGTATTGGGGTTCCTAAAAAAATTAGAAATAGAACCACCCTATAATCCAGGAATCACACTACTGGGTATTTGCCCCAACATACAAAAACACTCATTCAGAGGTATACATGTACCCCTATATCTATTGTAACACTATTTACAATAATCAAATTATGGACTCAGATTGTGTCCATCAATAGATGAATGAATAAAGAAGATGCAGTGTGTGTATGTGTGTGTATACATATATGTGTATATATATGTATACACACACACACACAATGGAATATTATTTAGCCATGAAAAATAATGAAATTTTGCCATTTGCAACAACACTCATGGAGCTAGAGAGTATAATGCTGAACAAAATAAATCAGTCAAAGAAATACAAATACCATTTGATCTCACTTATATGTGGAATTTAAGAAACAAAAAAATGTGCAAAGGAAAAAAAGAGAGAAACAAACAAGAAATAGGCAAACTGATTGTTACCAGAGGAAAATGTGAGGGGTGATCAATAGAGGAAGCGGGGGTTAGGGATAAAAGATTACACTTATCATAATGGTCAGTGATATTTTTAGATTCCAATTTCTTTCTTTTGCTGAACAACAAACTACCTGAAATATTAGAGGCTAAAAACAATAACAGTTTAATTTAATCTATTTATTTTTATCAAAAATTTCAGCAGGGATCATCTGGCCAAATCTTCTGCTCCATGTTGTGTTGACTGAAGCCACTCAATAGTATCTCGCTGATGGGTGGTGTCTAGAAGGACTAGAGTCACTTCACTCATATTTCTGATGCCTTATCAAAGATGGCAGGGAATAGAGGCTCAGTTTGGACTGTTAACCATAATACACATGGCTTTCAAGCATGGTTATCAGGATGGTAAGACTTTTTTTTTTTTTTTTTTTAGGATGGTAAGACCTATGTGGTGGACAAAGAAGACACCTGGAGAGAAAATTCTCAGAGGTAGCCATGGAAGCTGCCAGTCTATTAAGGCACAAGTCTGAACACTGGCACTGTGTTACTTTACCATTTTGCATTGGTGAAAGTAGTCACAGAGCTTATCTATCTTAAAGGTGGGTGTGTTGGTGGGGGGATTTGTAAAGGAGTCAGCACACCTATTTTAATCAAACATATGCATATTGCATTTAGGAGTATGAGTAGCAGATGAGACTAGAACAAGCACTGGAATCAGAATTAGAGCAATTTAAATATCATGATAAAGAGCTTGAATTTTAATTGTAAGAGCAAAGGGAAAGTATCAGAGATAACTTATTGTCAGAGAATTCTAAATGATGATATAATTAATAAATTTATTGATGAAGGGGTGCCTAGGTGTCACAGACTGTGACTGTTAAGCATTCCACTCTTGGTGGTCATGAAATGGAGCACCCAGTAGGTTCTAACCTCAGTGTAGAGTGTGCTTACAACTTTCTTTCCCTCTCCCTATGCCCCTCCCCACTGCTCTAATTAATTAATGAAAGCTTTAATAAAATAATTTGTTAATGGAAGAAAAAAGAAATAGGGCAGAGTCTTGATGGAAAGGTGAATTTGAATGAAGTTTGGAAGGTTTTTGTTGTTGTTCTGTTTTTTAATGGCAGAGGAGATTCACACATGATTTTAGGCTTTAAGGAGGAGCCAATATGGGAGGAGAGATTACACATAAAAGGGATAATAATGGATAAGATCCTATGATGAAACCACAGGAAATGGAATCAGGAGTATAAGGTGCTGTGATTAATTTTGTAAAGAAGTTAGCTTGCTCTTTTCCTGGAGTCCAAAATAAAGTGGTAATCCTATGAATGTTACTTTATATGACAAAAAAAAATCTTGGCAAATATGATTAAGTTAGAATTTTAAGATGAAGAGATTACCCTGAGTTATCCAGATGGGCCCTAAATACACTCACATTCATCTTTGTAAAAGAGAGACTCTACATAGAGAAATAAGCAATGTGAAGATAGAACAGAGAAATATTTGAAGATGGTGGCCTTGAAGACTACCATGCTGAAGCCACAAATCAAGGAATTCTGGAAGCAACCTGAAGAAGAAGTAAGGAAGGGATTCTTTCCTAGAGTTTCCAGAGGGAGTGGAGCTATGTCAAAACCTTGATTTTGGCTGTCTGGTCTCCAAAATTTCGAGAGGATAAAAGTGTGTCATTTTAACACACAACATGTATGATCATTTGTTACATGAGCCACAAGAAACTGATCCAGAATGGATTAGAATTATACAATTATATTTTGGTCTTTCAGTTTATGAAATCCCTTAGATAGAATCCTGCACAGATTTTTATTTAAAAATATCCAGGGACAGCCTTAGTGCTTGGTTAGGAATGAGACAGTAGCACTCAGTAAAAAGTCAGGCTCTGAGTCAGAATGCACTGGGTTCAGACCTAGACTTTTGCATTTATTCATTTACTGATTATAAACAAATTAACCTCTCTAAATCTTAGTTTTTTCAATTATAAAATGGGAATGAAAATAATACTTATTTTACAGTGTTACTGGCAAGATAAAAAATACAATGTATATATTGCAGCAAACATAGTGGCAAAAATGTTATTAAAAATAACTGTGTGTGTGTGTGTGTGTGTGTGTGCACACCTGTGCATGCCTGAGTGTGTTTGGGGAGGGGTACATATAGTCTGGAAGCAGCATGCAGAATGTCATGATTGATTTTGGGGTTCAGAGTCAAATTCTCTGTGTTCAATTTCTGGGATTACTACATTCTGGATTGGTTACCTTGGACAAGTTATTTCACTTCTATGTGCTTCAGTTTTATTTTTTGAGAAATGGTGAGAATTATGGAATCTCTTTGGTGGAATTGTTTTGTTGATAAGGCAATGTATAATTGTAATCCATTTATAAAGCGCCTGAGCTTTGTAAGAACCCAGTCTGCACTTGATAATTTATTGCAGTTTAAAGAAGGTGTGAAAGTTGCTTAATTTTTACAAAGATTCTTTCTTCATTCCAGAATTTTCCATTTTAATTGAATAATCCATCATCTATATGTTAATTTTATTTGTTCTGTTTCATATGCCACTTTATAGATATAGTCCAGGCCTGGGAATAGAAGAAGTCTTACTATGTATGTAAGCCAAGTTAAGCAATTGATAAAGTCAATGTGAAATATTAATTCATTATTTGACCACTCTGTACACTACAAAATGGTCTTCATCAAAATTTAAGTTGCTTTTACATCTACTATGAGCTGAGAGGTAAGGAACCCATGTGAGAGTTAGGAATTTGTGGTTAATTCTTCTAAAACCTGTAGTACTAAATACAAAATCACTCTCATTATTGAGAAAAATTTTTCTCATTTTATCTTCAGTCATATTCATTATGACTGAATGGCCAGGAAATCTTTAAAAAGTATGTGGTTTTTCTTTTATTTTTTAAAAATACCAATCCATAAAGATATTTTATTTGAAATGAAATCAGTAAATGGATATACTTTTATATCCAATAAATGGATATAATTTTATCACAACTATTATCACATTATTAAAATATGTATGTTTCATCTGATATGTATATATTCCTTCATAATGAAAACAATAATACTTCGGATATTGAAAGAGAGCTTTGAATTTATGAAAACACTGCAAAATTTCAACCTTCAGTTTTCATATTTCCCTGCTCACTCTTTTAGAGCACCTTGTTACTCCATTCCATTGGAAGAAGGAAATGTAAACCAGTAAAAAACTGAAAAAAAAAAACTACATCAAACAGTAAATCTAATTTTCTCATTTCAGGAAGAGTCCTGGGAGTGGGAAAAATAGTATTAAAAACAGGGAAGAAAGAAGTTTAAAATCATAATGTTTACATAGATACAAACACATGAATAAAATAAAGAGGGCAAAATAATTCATAAAGACTGTTCATTATAAATTATACAGTACAGTTTATTAATAGCTTATTAATGGAGGTGGTTGAGGGAGAGCACAGCCCAGTCTTCTAAACTACTGGAGAAGTTGTCTCTGAAGGAAAGTGGTGGCCAGAGGGATACATGAAGCTGGAGCAGTGTGGGTGGATTGGGGGCTAACACAAATGAGTTGCTTTAGCTAACATCACTGACTTTTCAAATATACTGATAAGAGGAAGGACCAAATAAAAGACTTGTGAGCTCCTGGGATCTGGTGATGAAGAGTAAGGAAATACATGCTCTTTATTCCTCACAAGTTATATTAAATTACGGTTTGTTAAATAAACATGAAAATGCATAAAGGAAAATAAGCTTTAGTATTCATTGTTTAGGGTAGCAAATTAGTTAAACTTAATTCTTTGAAAGGAAGAGGACAGATGGAACACTTCATAGTATACCACCAAAAGCTAAATCTTTCGTTTGTCCACTTCTTTGGTTAGAAGACCAAAAAAAAGGACAGAGGAGAACTTAGTTCCAACACTCTACTAAGTGCAATATGCTATAAGTGTTTTTAAAGGACAAGATTGTGTGAAAATCCCAGCCTCTGATTGAAAACAGAAATAGGTTAATATCACCAACTTTGAAAAATATGACTTTCTTCCCTAATCTCCCATCTACTTCCAATGCAGTGTTTTAGTGCATCATCTTTTCCAAGCAAAGGAACATCTCAAAAGTATGTATGTGTGGTCAGAAGAGATTAATATGTGTGGTGGCTTATCAAAAGGACAAATACCACTTCATGCTTTTCTCTTTCTTGCCTTATTTTAGTATATGTGCTGCCGAAGCGAGCATTCTCTTTCTTGCCTTATTATTCTTCCTCAGTGAGATGGTTCTTTCACTCTTATAGTTAAAAATTAATGCCAAGTTTAGCACTTTTGGGATAAAAGAAGCAGAAATTCAATTTTGAGGAATTTACATTTCATTGATACAAGGGTATTACATTGTGAGTAGTACTCAATTACGTTTCAGAGCATAAATTTTCTTTACATACTCAAAGACTGATATTCTCCTTTCATTCAGTAAAGCTCATAAGCTATAATAGTATAATTCATAAGGACCCACTAGGTACATGCACTCAGCTAGGCTTGAGAGTTATAATAGGGTATATAAGTTTCTTGGCTTCATGGATCCTGTATTCTCATGGGGTAGAGAAGCAATAAACAAATAAATATGTCAATTAAATTAACAGAAATTACAATTACTGCTATGAAGGAAACAAAGAGTGTTTTGATAGGAAGATTGAAGTGGGGTAGCAGCTTAGATTAGGCAATCAATGAAGGCCCCTCTAAGAAGTGTATTATACTGGGAAAGTGTATTTATACTTGAAGGAAAACCAAACAAGAAAAGAGCTCAAGCAAGTTCCCAGGAGATGTGACAGATAGACACAAGATCCCCAAGAGAAGGTTTTGTTTGACAAACTCATGGTAGGCAAAATTCTAAGATGACCTTTGTGAGGTTCTCATTTCCTATTTAGCCCATTGAGTACCTATCTGGGCACTGCTGGAAGTGATTTTTCAGACATAATGGAAGTTCCAAATCCTTGAATCTTCTACTGCAGAAATAACCTGGGTGGGCTTGATGCAATCGTGTGAGCCCTTGAAAAGCAGAGTTTTCTCTGGCTGGTGGCAGAAGTCAGAGGGATGAGCTCTTGTGGGCTTTGAGCAAGCACGTAGGGAAATTCTGAACTACTGGTGATGAGGGAGGCCTCTAGAAGATGAGTGGCTTATGGTCTAGAGCAAGCAAAAAAACAGGAATCTGATCCACGAACATGGAGAAATGAACTCTGCCAAATGCCAGTGAGCTGGAAGAAGATTCATTAGCCTCACATGAGGGTCACATCCCTGATGGTCGTTCAGTTTCCTGAGAGAAGCATCTAGCTCAATTATACTTGGACTCCTGATCAGTGGAAAATGTGAAAGGATAAATATGTGCTGCCTGGTGCCACTAAGTTTGTGATAATTTGTTACCTCAGCAACAGAGAAACTATTATAAAGCTCTAGATAACAACAAGAGGCTGGAGCTTCCCGGGAGAGGAGGTATAGCCTAAGATAATACTGGCAAGGTAGATGGTGAATAGCAAACAAATCACATAAACATATTTACTGCAATGGGTATGCACTTGGCAGACTGCATAGTAGTGTTGAACACTATGTGGATTATAACCCATTTTTGTCATCCCAAACAATCAGGCCTTGTGATGTGTAATTTCTAGCATTTAACATTGAAGACACAAAGATGGTGAATGCATAGTCACTGGTCACTAAGATCCATGGCTTTATAAACAAGGATAACAGAATATGCACAAACTGTTTTCATTGGTAGAAAGAGCTGTTGACCTGTGTTTAGAGCAGTGGGGAGAGACTTCAGGAAAATGCCCTGGAGGACCAATATGAAGGCTGGGCCTTGTAAAAGTGAGTTGAAGTGACTCAAGCAGACATTTTATTCTTCTTGATGGAAATACATGGGATGTATACAACACTACCTTTAGAATAGCCTTGCCAGGAAAGAGAAAAGGGAAGGGTTGGGGAGGGTAAGGGAGGGCAGGGAGGGAAAGAAAAAGAAAAGAAAAGGAAATGGACTTAAAAATGGTCAAGACTGTAGAGCTTACAACCCATGTGCAGGAAATACAGGGGATGGAAAAACATTAAATAATGCCAGAGGGAACACCTTTAGCCAAATGCAGAAGGTTGAAATTTCCAGAGCAAATGATGCAGATTACAAATAAAAATAAAATAAAATTACTCTAAAAATAAATTTTAGAGCTATACCAAGTAATTGCAAAATAGACCTTACTGAGATCCTGATTCAAAAATATCACCATATAAAAGTATTTTTTAGATAATTGTGAAAAAATAAAAACAGAATGGCTGTAAGATGATATTGAGGGACTATTCTGATTTTGGTTGGTAAGTTAATCTTAAAAATATATCTATTAAAGATACTTAATGATATATTTCTGATTAAAATGATATGACACCACATCTATTCATTTATTTACTGTATAATTAGAAGTAATTAAAAGGGAAAAAGTGATGAACTAGAGACAGTTTTTTTGAGTCTTTAATGAGCTTTCTAAATACATTACAAGTTGTTGAGGAAAGATTTTTCACAGTTTCCTGATAGAGAGTTTTAAGAAATTTAAAGTGCCTATAACATATAGGCACTCCTAAGTGTTTGTGGAAAGGGTATCGTTTCTACTGCTCTGGAAGGACTTTTCCTCTGCTGAATGAATGTGCTCCTTCAAAAATCAAAAGCAGTCTTAGCTCATTTGTAAACACTCATCTGCTCTCCATAGCACTTGGTTTCTGTTTCTCTCTCAGACCCTGAAACTGGGCATTGGTAAAATTTTTACCCTCATTCATTTCCCGATCTAACTTCTCTTCCTCAGGGAACCATCTGCTGCTACAATTTTGAGCACTACTGAAGTTGTAGTTTACAAGATTGAATCTGAAAGAATTCTGTACCCTCCAAAATCTGCTCTACGCTGACTCTGTCTTTTCCACCTCTTGGGCAAGAAAACTCAGAGTAACTAAATAATTCTGTTTCTGCTATTTTAGTCCCACATCTAATTTACTGTCCGTTACTACAGATGTTAATTCCAGTGCTTCTTACACATCTTAAATCTATTGTCCTGTGGCTGTCAACAATTTCCTTGAGATATCTGATTATTTATTGCAAAAACGCCAAACTTGTCCCTCTCCTATTTTTCCTCAATTTTAGTTTATGTTTCGCAAATCTCAGAGATCTCTTTTTAAAAGTGAACATCATGGTTGTGTGTTCACAATGCCATAACAACTGGGGCCAGTTTTATTGATTTAAGCACAAACCCACTGGCCCTGACATTCAAAAAGCTCCTAATTATATTTTCTTGTTACTTTCTTTCTTAATTATGTTCTTTATGTTCTTGTAAAGACTAAGCAAGCATTTACTTACACTTGTAATAATAGTAATAGCAATAGTGCTTGTACTAAGAGCAGTACATTCACAACATTCCCCTTTATGTATGTGTTCAGCTCCAAAAACCCAACTACAGTATTTCAAATATACCTATAACTTTTTAAAAAATTGTTTATCTGAGAGAGAGAGAGTACACACAGAGGGAGAGGCAGAGGGAGAAGCAGACTTCCTGCTTGAGCAGGGAGCCTGACATGGGGCTTGATCTCAGGACACTGGGATCATGACCCAAGCGAAAGGCAGATGCTCAACAACTGATCCACCCAGGTGTCTCTGCCTATCACTTTGAACCAAACTTCAACCAATCGGTTTTCATTTAATTGTTTGATTATTTAGGTTGACATATGGTAAGTTCCTGATAGTATCCTCTCCTTTCCTTTACAACTTCCAACTTCTCCCAGTAGCCCCCCAGGCATCTTCTCTAAAGTTTTAAAGGTCTGGATCACAGTTTTAAAACTACTTATTATAATGTTATGGCCCTCCCTTTATTAGTTGTATTCATTATTTAGGCCATATACTCCAGGTTAAAGAACATCTCCAATTTTTTTGTATTATCTTAATGGAGAATAGCATGTTGTACATCATAAGGAATTGATAAATATTACCTGTAGTATTTCATAAATATTAAAATATGTATCATTTGTCATATTTCCTCCCACTTTATAGCAATTTTTCTAGCTAGACAGACCCACTGACATGTAAAAAGGCAAGCATTACTGTAAAAATTACTCATTTGATAAAAATCTATAATTTCTTCACATTGGTGTGCATTTAACTATCTGCAAATGCACCTTCTACAGATGGGAAGATTTTATGGAGGGCTTCTTCTTCCAGACTACTTATAACAGTCTTAAATAAAACCAGGTCGAGCATCATGTATAGAAGATATCTGAGGGAAGTATATCAAGACAAGTTCTTGTTTATTTTTATATTTTTCTTTCATACGGGTTAGATAATTTTCTGTCCATGAAAAAGATCTTCTTATTCATAGCTTCATGGTAACTTGGTTATATACTAGGTCTGCAAAAAATTCTCGATATTGCCTTTGGGTGGTTGCCAAAAGCTTTCAAGAATAGAAATGCTGATTTATAGTTTACACTTTTCTTTAAATAGACTGCAGCTACCAGAAAAAAAGTCACCATTCTATATCATATTATGAAAAATAGAGTTGAATAACAAGGAGTAATTAAATATCAGAACCACATAAAGGAAATGTGGGGAAAACTGAGTCACATTTTAAAAATAATTTTCTTGTATAATGTTTTCTAACAGTTAATGCCTCATAACAGGAAATGCCAAAATTTCCTAATAATTAAAACTTAAATCTACTAGTTTAAGTCTGAAGTTTGGTTAACCTATGCCATTAGCCATAGTACAAAAAAATTAAAATTTATGTAAAAAGCATTTTTTGGTTCTTACAGAATACAAATTTAAATATTTAAATGTAGAAAGCACAATTTCTGTTTTTCATTAAAAAATTAGATTTTATACACTTTAAGGACCATTCTACAGGAAAACATTAACCCTTTATTAAAAAGAATTTTTTGCATGTGTGTATGAATTGTTGTAGTCAAAAAGTCTCCAATAGTTAATGAATATTAGAGCAATTATTATTATTGTAACTTTATGGCTTTGATATCTGCAGATTAATTCTTATTTCTATGTATTCCATGTAAATTAACACCAGGTAATTTTTATGACCTTACACATCTTATGGTAAATCTTTGTTCCTCAGTTTTCTCCTCTATAACATACAAATAATACTACCTACCTGCTACCATTGTGAGGAATAAACAAATTAATACATGTAAAATCCTCAATATGATTCTTAGACATAAACGTTCAATAAGTGGTAGCATAAATGTTCATAAATAGTATATGCTTTTATATATTCTAATATGAATGATAGGAAAAATGTGTCTTTAAACATGTGCAGTGTGTTTTGAATGTCTGCCTTCCTTGCTGGACAAAATATACTGCGAGACATATCCATGTCTGTTTAATTCACCCCAGAATCTCAGGGCCTCCCAAAGTGCCTGACACAGACAACTCCTAATGGCCATTCACCAAGTCCATTAGTGGCTTAAAGACCAAACTGGCTAGAGTATGACAAGATGGAATGGCTTAGTAAGGAGTTGCCTCTTATGTCCTGTGAATCCAAGCCAGTATTAGATATTGTTTGTTTGCAACTGGTATTATATATATTATATATTACAATTAAATTAATTTAAGTTGGGGGTTAATAATTTAAGAATAGTTTTCTACGCTTTGATTTAGACATAGTAAGACCATAAAGAACCAAAAAATGCCAGTAACTGCATTTCACTGCAATTTTTTCTGATGCAATTTGGTGAAAACCTAGAAGACATTTATAGTTACGTTCAATGAGTATTTTATATTTTTGGTGGATATTTGTATTTTCATTATAAACTATATATAAGACAGCAATAAAATATTATTTATGCCATTCATTTCAAATATGCATATGTAAAGGAGAAGAATCTGAATAAGCTTATGTCTAAAACTTTATATTCATTTTTCATTCCCCACACTTAAAATCTTTTCTTTAGGCTTATTGTACTTCTAAGTATTTAACATTTTATAAGATTATAACGTTAAGGCAAAATTTTTTTATCTTTTATTTACCAAATGTATGCTTCATTTATCCTTTGTGATTACTAACCCATCTTTCAACATTTGTCCCTTTTGTTATCATTAAAAATACATTGTTAAACAAAGTACTGTCTTTCAAAGGGAAATCCTTTATATTGTTATGCCTCCATAATTAATGCATGTCTCATAAGCAAAATATTTATGTATGATATATAAAACCAAGAACTTTCATTTTCAGTATCATCTACATTATATAAGCCTTTTATACAGCATGACGCAGTATATGTATGTTTGCAACGTTAAGATCTGCCAAATATTTATGTCACATTATACAGGGTTATCTGATTGTGTAATGGAAAAACCCTGTCACAGCACATAACATCAGTGCTAGTTTCAAATTGCTGTGAGAACCCAACTTTTGAATCTCTTGATTTATGTAGGCTTCAACATCTCAGCTTAACGCCGATAGAACTTTTTTACATTTAGACTTACAAGCATGTGATCTGTTAATGAGGGCATGTGTGTGTGAATACATATGTGTATGCTCACATATATAGGAGGCCTAAAATACACATGCACAGCCATGAAAATCCATGTGTGGATTATCACCAGCAATTGCGATTGCAGGAAAGATAGTTTTATAAGAGAACTTGGATCCTAAGGTAGGTATTAAAGCTAAAATAACATGAGTCAAAGAGAAGAATAGCCTCATATGCTGTTTTTAACATATGGAATAGATTAATTTTAGTAAGTTGGCAACAAATGTATTCTTACGATCAACTGTCAATCTACTAAATTTTTATTAGCTTCATTAGAATTTGGCTTCAATTAGGATTCTCTGAGGGGAAGAGAGCCATAGGCTCCTAAAACTCAATTTTCTAGCAAATATTGCTATTCTAAAATTTAAACTAAAAACTGTATTTCATTGATTGAATATGCCCTTGAATTAGAAATGTAATTTGTGAATCAGAGCCACATGCTGCATTCTCCATCCAGTTACCAGCAAAGTAGCAATAAAGCATTATAGAATTATATTAAATTGATTTTTCCTCAGGCAAATTTGTCATCATTTAGGTTCCTGTTCCTAAATTCCAATAAGAACATGGCCTAGAAGGGGAAAGAATGGTGCCAGTATTTGGATTTTTATTTTAAATGAATTGCTTATAGGACTGAAAAGCAAAATCTGTGTTGTTATTTTGAAAAAGTAATAACCTCAGGCTATTTCATTTCATTTCTAAAGGAAATGAAATTTGATTTAACACAAAGCAGTCTAAAGACCAGATTTTTCATAAAGGTTTTGTTTACACAGTTTATTTCAACAAATATTTCCCAAGAGTCCACCGGGGAGGGGGACTACTGCCCAAGTAGAGTCAGATTCAGGAGAACCCTCTTTAGAAGTGAAAGGAGAGACAGTTCTGAAAGGGTGGAATGGTCAAAAAAGCACATACTTTTCAAGACTAAGAAGATGTGACTTTAAAAATCACTAGAACAATGGTTCTCAAACTTTGATGTGTCTTAGAACCAGCTGCAGGCTAACTGAACGTAATAATTTAAAAAAAAAATCCACCTCCCTATTTTCTTGAAGGAACATGTGCCTTGGTATTCTTTATTAGGTCTCCAAGTAACTTTGTTACCCAATGTTGAAGAACCAGTATATCAAAGTGCCTGAACCCAGTAAGGAGCTGGAGCAGAAACACCAGCATGAGTCTAAAAAGTGATCAGATGTTTGAGCTGTCAGCAATGTAGATAGCCCTTTTGAGATGAAAGTCAGTGAAAATTAAGAGAGAGAAGGAATGACATCATGAAAAAATAGTTCAAGTCAGGTGGAAAAGCATGCGAATGATACCACGATAAAATTGTCCAGTCAAAGATGGGGGTACAATATCGGGAAAAAGAGAGAAAAAGAAAGAGAAAAGGAAGATATAGTGCTAGAAGAGATGAGAAGGAATTGGATCCAAACTCCACTACAATGATTAACCTGAGGAAAAAAGGTGATATCTTCCCTCAAGGAAAAAAAGGAGAAGATGAGTAAAGGAAGAGAGCAAGTTTGAGAATGTTGGGGGAGGGAGGGAATGTTAAGAGAATTGTGTAAATGTTTCTTCATCTGCTTAAGGTGAAGGGAGTATGAGCATGCCAGTTGTTAAGTGAGAAGAAACATAGATGGCTGAATTATTAAGAAGTTGTTCAGTGATAGAGCAAGAATTAAAACAATACAAAAGTTCAAAGGACACTATTCTTGCACGCTAGTGAGAAATTTCACTGGGCATTTTACACCATGCCTAAAATTTACTGAAATGAGATACATTAAATAAATATTAATTTATTTCCCAGTTTGCAAAGGATTGAAATCTGGACTGATTTTTTTTTTTTTTTTTTAGTTATCGTCTGAGACTGTTCTTCAAATCATTAACTCTTATGGATGTCAGATGCATAAACTTCATAAAATAAACAAGAAAAGGGAGTGATAGTAGAATTTCTACATTATATGTAAATAGACATAATGGGGGTAATATTTTAGGAATTAAAATATATTTAATTTTCTTCCTTGATTTGTATTCCTTTATACTCATTTGTTATCAAAGCTGATATAAGCATTTTATTTGCTCTGAGAAGTAGACAGTGATCTCACTTGGGGCAAAAAAGTCAATGATCGGCTTGGAACCTCAATATGACTTTCTAGAGTCCATACAATGAAAATGCTTCCCAGGTTTCATTGAGAAGATAATTGTTTTTCAATATTGTTTGCCTTTTATTTACCATATCAAAGCTGGGATAGAATCGTACTATATGAGAAAGAACTCAGTATCTGATACTCAGTTTTGATCTTCATCAATATGAGAAATGCAAACTTCCAGTTCAAGGGAATTATGGGAAGAAAAAGGAGGGCAGAAAATGAAAAGCAGGGCAGCATGAGGATAAGTAAGTGAATCATGTAACTAGGCTCCTATGTGCCTCCTCAGTGCCATTATGAAAAGATTGAGAGGGGATCCAAGACCAGAGTTTCCCATTTGGGCTTCTAGAAGGAGTCTACTTTGTGAGATTTCTTACTTACTCACTGGTATAAGAATATTTGAATAAAAGCAATACTTGATCTGCTTGGGGAAGTGGAAAAATATGATTATGATTATTTCCTAATTTTCACCCACTAACCCCTACATTTATATACACAAACTTTTGAGTGGCATGAAAAATTCAAAAGTTTACATATGTCTTGGTACTTGGTACCTGCTTGGTAATAGCTGACAATGTTGGGCTGATGAGTTTACCAGGGAGATTAGTACCTCTGAAGTGAAATGATTCTATAGGAAAGGTCCAAAACAGCAAAACAGAAGCTGAAGAGAACTACATAAAATCTCAGGAAGAGAAGGACATCATCAAGATGGCAAAATAGGTCATTTCTGACTTTGTTGCCCTTCACAAGAGCAATTAACAACTATTCAAGAATAAGACATCACTGAGAGAATCCTAGAACATGGGGATAAGGTTAAAGCATCCCTGCACTGCGGAGACCAAGACAGACTGCATTGGAAGCTAAAGAGAAGCAGTTACACTTAACTGCATTGCTCCCCTGCCCAGGCCAGCGCAGCATCACACAGAGAGGCCTTCCCTGAGCCTCTCTGTTTCTCCAGTGGAAAAAGAGGACTTGGGAGGTGGAGCATCCAGGCATTGGGGTCACTTTGTAGGAGCCCCTAGTCTGATCTCACACCATGGGGATTGCAGGAGATTATACAGGGCTCAACCATGGGAAATCCAACTGCCACAGAGAAGGAGGATGGGCTAGCAACAACCAACACACAGATCTTGGCAGACTGAGATCATACCTGCAGTGCCCAAGTAATAATCTCAACCAGATGTTTTGCTCATCTGCAGAATCAAGTTGAGGGCACATTCTGAGCAAGGAACTTGGAGAGTGCAGATCTGCTTAATTCAGATCTTCGGATGAAGAGTTTTGCCAGCCATAGAGCTCAGTTTGCCCATGCCCACACAAGAGGTAGAGTCACAGACCCATCCATTGTCCTGAGTATCTGTGAACCCCATCTGGTCTCAAAAGTTGTGTACAGAATGTTTCATCCAACAAAAGCAGAATACAAATTCTTCTCAAGTACACATAGAATATTTTCTAGGATAGACTATGTGTTAGGCCATAAAACAAGTCTCACTTAGCAAATTGAAGAAGTCTGAAATAATACCAAATATCTTCTTTGACCACAATGGCATGAAACTAGAAATCAACAACAAGAAGAAAACTGAAAACCTCAGTAACACATGGAAATTAAACAACATGCCCCCGGATGACCAAAAGATCAAAGAAGAAACTAAGAGAAATAAAGTTTCTTGAAAGGAACAAAAATGGAAAAACAGCATACAAGAATTTATGGAGTGCTAGCAAGAGCAGCTTTAAGAGGGAAGTTATAGCAACTAAGAAGCAAGAAATATTCCAAATAAACAACCTAACTCTATGCCTTGAGGAACTAGAAAAAGAAGAACAAACTAAGACCAAAGTTAGTAGAAGAGAGGGAATAATAGTGATTACAGCAGAAATAAATGAGATAGAGAAGAACAAAATAGAAGATAGTCAAACTAATATTTGGTTCTTTGAAAACATAAACAAAATTGACAAACTTTTACCTGCTAACTAAAGCTAGACTAGCCAAAGACAAAAGCAAAAGGACCTGAATTAACAAAATTAAATGAAAGGAGACATTACAACTGATACCATAAGAATGCAAGGATTGTAAGTGGCTACTATGAACAACTATATCCCAGCAAACTGGACAATCTAGAAGAAATAGGAAAAAAAACTTAGAAACATACAACTTACCAAGACTGAATCAGAAAGAAATAGAAAACCTGCATGGAAAGACTACTGCTTAGGAGATAGACAGTAATCAAATATCAATCAATGAAGAAAAGCCCAGGACCAGATGGCTTTACAGATGAATTTAATCAAACAGATAAAGAATTAATACCAATTCTCAAATGCTTCCAAAGATATCAAAGTTGAAGAAATACTCACAAACTTATTTTATGAGACCAGTATTTTCCTGATACCAAAACCAGGAAAAGACACTACTAGAAAAGAAAACAGGCCAATATCCTTGATGAATACATGCAAACATTCTCAATGAAATACGAACAAACCAAATTCAGCAACACATTAAAAGGATCATTCACCATGATTAAGTGAGACTTATCCTGGAGATGCTTAGCATCACTACTCATTAGGAAAATACTAATAAAAATGCAATGAGAGATCATCTCACGCCTGTTAAAATAGCCATCATCAAAAAGACAATAGAGAACAAGCATTGGCATGGATGTAGAGAAAAGAAAACCCTTGTGAATTGTTGGTGGGATTGTAAATTGGTAGAGCCACTATGAAAAGCAGTATATGATCCTGTCATATGATCCAACAGTTCTATTTCTGGGAATATACCCAAAGGAAACAAAAGTGCTAATACTAAAAGATAGCTATACCCCCAAATGCATAGCAGCATTATTTATAATAGCCAAGACATGGAAACAACCTGTGTCTATTAATAGGTACATGGATAAAGAAGTTGTGGAATACAGCCACAAAATAAATGAGTCACAATGTGGAAGGACCTTGAAGGCATTATGTTATGTGGAATAAGTCAAATACTGTATGATCTCACTTACATGTGGAACCAACCAACCAACCAATCAAACAACTCATAGGGAAGATCAGATTTGCAGTTGCCAGAACTGGTGGATGAGTAGGGAGAACAGGAGGAAAGTGGTCGATAGGTACAAACTTCCAGTTAGAAAATAAATAAGTACTAGGGAGGTAATGTACAATGTGATGACTATAGATAACATTGCCGTAGGATATATAGGGAAGTTATTAAGAGAGTAAATCCTAAGAGTTCTTACCACAAGGAGAAAATCTTTTTCCTTTTTTTTCCCCTTCCTTTTCTGTCTTAATTTGATAAAGACCACCTGCAAAAAACCCTACAGGTAACATCATACTTTGTGGTCAGGAACCTGAAGCTCTCTCCTACTGAAATCAGTGTCAGTGCAAGAATGTACACTCTCACCATTCACTTTCAACATCATACTGATGGATATATGTCATTATACATTTGTCCAAACCTACAGAATGTGGAAAACCAGCAGCGAAACCTGAGGTAACCTATGGATTTTGAATGATTCTGATGTATCAGTGGAGGTTTATATACCATTCTGGTGAGTGACTGCTGACAGTAAGAGAGACTATGCACATGTGAGGCAGGGGATATGTGGGAAATCTGTGCACCTTTCCTTTCAATTAACTGTCAACATAAACTGGTGCTAATAAAACAGGCTTTTTTCTCCTTAAAAAAGCAAAATAAAAGTCCTTAGTTGTCATAATTGGAATAAAATCCTTTCATTAGTGATTTTTCTGAAATGTGTTTCTTTTATCATTGAGAGAAAGATTTTCTAAAACTTGTTTACAAATAAGACAAAGGTCAATTGTTTGAGTCCTGAACAATGAAATGTTACCAATTAACACGTTTATTTTTATTTAAAATAACTTTTACAATTACACCCAAAACCATAAGATACCTAGGAATAAACCTAACCAAAGAGGCAAAGAATCTATACTCAGAAAACTATAAAGTACTCATGAAAGAAATTGAGGAAGACACAAAGAAATGGAAAAATGTTCCATGCTCGTGGGTTGGAAGAATAAACATTGTGAAAATATCTATGCTACCTAAAGCTATCTACACATTTAATGCAATGCCTATCAAAATCCCATCCAATTTTTTCAAAGAAATGGGACAAATAATCCTAAAATTTATATGGAACCAGAAAAGACCTCAAATAGCCAAAGGAATATTGAAAAAGAAAGCCAAAGTTGGTGGCATCACAATTCCAGACTTTAAGCTCTATTACAAAGCTGTCATCATCAAGACAGTATGATACTGGCACAAAAACATACACATAGATCAATGGAACAGAATAGAGAGCCCAGAAATAGACCCTCAACTCTATGGTCAACTAATCTTCAACAAAGCAGTAAAGAATGTCCAATGGAAAAAAGACAGCCTCTTCAATAAATGGTGTTGGGAAAATTGGACAGCCACATGCAGAAAAATGAAATTGGACCATTTCCTTACACCACACACGAAAATAGACTCAAAATGGATGAAGGACCTCAACGTGAGAAAGGAATCCATCAAAATCCTTGAGGAGAACACAGGCAGCAACCTCTTCAACCTCAGCCACTTCTCAGCAGTAACTTCTTCCTAGGAACAACGCCAAAGGCAAGGGAAGCAAGGGGAAAAAATGAACTATTGGGACTTCATCAAGATCAAAAGCTTTTGCACAGCAAAGGAAACAGTCAACAAAACCAAAAGACAACTGACAGAATGGGAGAAGATATTTGCAAAGGACATATCAAATAAAGGGCTAGTATCCAAAATCTATAAAGAGCTTAGCAAACTCAACACCCAAAGAACAAATAATCCAATCAAGAAATGAGCAGAGGACATGAACAGACATTTCTGCAAAGAAGACATCCAAATGGCCAACAGACACATGAAAAAGTGCTCCACATCACTGGGCATCAGGGAAATACAAATCAAAACCACAATGAGATACCACCTCACACCAGTCAGAATGGGTAAAATGAACAAGTCAGGAAATGACAGATGCTGGCGAGGATGTGGAGAAAGGGGAACCCTCCTACACTGTTCGTGGGAATGCAAGCTGGTGCAACCACTCTGGAAAACAGCATGGAGGTTCCTCAAAAAACTGAAAATAGAGCTACCTTATGACCCAGCAATTGCACTACTGGGTATTTACCCTAAAGATACAAACATAGTGATCCGAAGGGCACGTGCACCCAAATGTTTATAGCAGCAATGTCCACAATAGCTAAGTTATGAAAAGAACCTAGATGTCAATCAACAGATGAATGGATAAAGAAGGGTGGTACATATATACAATGGAATACTATGCAGCCATCAAAAGAAATGAAATCTTGCCATTTGCAACGACATGGATGGAACTAGAGGCTATTATGCTTAGCAAAATAAGTCAATCGGAGAAAGACAACTATCATATGATCTCCCTGATATGAGGAAGTGGAGATGCAGTGGGGGTGGGGGCTAAGGGGGTAGGAAAAGAATAAATGAAACAAGATGGGATCAGGAGGGAGACAAACCAAAAGAGACTCTTAATGTCATAAAACAAACTGAGGGGGGTGGGGAGAGGGGATTCAGGAGAGGGTGGGGGGCTTACATTATATGTTTAAATAAAAATAAAATTTAAAAAACAAAGTAATTAATTAATTAAAAAATAAAATAAAATAACTTGGATTGGGACGCCTGGGTGGCTCAATTGGTTAAGCAGCTGCCTTCGGCTTAGGTCATGATCCCGGCATCCTGGGATCGAGTCCCACGTCAGGCTCCTTGCTCAGCAGAGAGCCTGCTTCTCCCTCTGCCTCTGCCTACCACTCTGTCTGCCTGTGCTCACTCTCTCTGACAAATAAATAAATAAAATCTTTAAAAAATTAAAAAAAAATAAATAAATAACTTGGACTGCTGTCCATTAATTTAGTTTAAAACACCACAAATTATTGAATTTATAAAAGCTAAATTTTGTTAATTACCTTTCAATTGTTCTGGCCATGTTTGGGAACTACAATGACAATAATTTCTGTAAGTTAACTTATATAATTTATTATCATAACTGTGACTCTGTTGATATTTAAATAAGGCACTAATATCACACTGAGACAACAGGGAATAATCATGGTGGTCATACCATTCACAGTATAGCCAATCTAGTTATAAGAGTATAAAAGTGTGAAAGTATTTAGACTGAATAGATTATAGAAAAAGATCTGTAAGCAGAATGACATGTCCACACTGTGTTTCTGTAAGTTACTGTATTGTAAATTTTCCTTATTCTAAAAAAAGTGTGTTATTGAAGATTCTTTATAAAGTATAAATTACTGTGAATACATATATAAAATAAGAGTTATATGCCCTCATAAAATTATGTCTTTTTTATAAAACCTTAAAGGCATAATTGATTTGACAGTATTGTGGCTGTTGATTACTCATAATTTCTATGTTTAATTGACTAGGTATGTTTCAGAATTATCACTGACTTCCAAACAGCACACTTCTAGTTCTAAACCTCTAAAACTAATGTATTATGTAGAGGTCATTTTCATGGGAGAGATATCTTCAGTTTCAGCCATTTCATACCTTCTGAATGGCAAGATGGAGACTCACTAGATAAGATAGAATGTACCTTTAGTGGGATGATCAACAATCATTTTGTTGGTGGCTTATTAGAAAATAAGCCTGTACAGATGGAGTAAAAAATTTTTTTAATCAAACCAGATTGGGGAAAATGAAATTTGGCTTATGATCAGAACTAGTGGAAGGAAGCTTTTATTAATTAGTCCAGATGGAGACCAATAATAACAATATTGTGGAAAAGAGTTAAATTAGATTGATGGCTCTTAATTAGCACTAAGTGCTTCTGAGATTAGAAAATTTTCTAAAAAGTTCACTTCTCAAAATTAAGTTCTTCTTTGATTTTGCTCTTAGATTATTTTTCTCTAGTGTAATGGTACTAAACCATTAAATTGTACTCAAAGGTGGTAGCCATGATGGAGTGTTTTATTTATTTTTTAAATATTTTAAAAAATATGCATTAAAATATGCATTAGGTTTGAAGCGAGTGCCAGGTACCTGGAGACAATGTTAATGCAGACATCTTGCAGGAGGTCAAGATCTTAGGTCACAGCAAATTTCAGGAAGCAGACAGTTCAAAATATTAAAAAAAATATTATTTACATAAGTTATTTTTATACATAATAAAACTATACATATAATATGCATATCATATATTAACTTACCCAAGATGGCTTGATATCTATAGCAAAACACTTGTACAAACCTAATTTGTTGTTCAGCAAGTTTTACATTTTTCTTTCCTTCCTTCATTCTGCTTTCCTTCCTTTTTTTCTCCCTCCTTTCCTTCTTTCCTTCCTTCCCTCTTTCTACTTATTTAATTTTCTGAAGGAAACTAAATGCCTACAACATGAAGGAAAGATTTCTTAAAGTCACATTTATAGCCAGAGTTCTTTGAGATACATAGGATAGCAAGACTGGCGAGCAGAGTCTTATTTGCTTGAAATTGAAAGTTGTCAGTTTCACCCACTGACTAAAAATTTTCAGTTTAAAGTAATGATATAGGAGAATGACTTCCAGTAACACAGCATGGGATGCCCACTGATGTACCAATGAAATTGGTGAAAATTATTATAAAAACCACTTATAGTCTGTGGAAATGGTACTTAAACAGCAAATGAAGAAAGATCTATTCAAGAAAATCTATGAAAAGTCAATAAGAAAGACAAAAGACTGTGATATGTGACCCAAGACCACTCTCTGCCTCCCATTCCCAGCTCAGCAAGGCAGATTCTACTCCAGATGACTGAGGCCAAGAACACCAAGCTCCATCCCTTCTAAGCTCTTAGTCAAAGGGCCTTCTTCCTGGGAGGAGCATGACTTCAACATTTCTCATCCTTCAACTACCTGTTGCTGAGGTTAAGCCCTGGCCAAGTGGTTGAGAGAGATAGTACCCTTCCAGATTCTACTCATGAAAATTAGACTCCATCTTGGGCACAGCACACAGGGGTCTCCTTTGTTGTTGCCCTGGCCCATGTTTACTTTCTCCAAAAACCTATCAGAGTGTCACACATAGTTGGTCCTCAATAAATGTTTAATAGAAAGAAAGGGGTTTGAAAAAGAAGGAAAAAATGGAGACATAAAGAAAAGAGACATGCAGAGAACATTTGAGCAGCAACCAAAAGCTTGTATGCCAAATGTCAACATCAGTAGGATATTACATAGAGATGATGTTTGAATCCAATTTAAAATTTGTTCTGGAAGAAAGGGCCAATTGGGTAGTAAAGTACAGTATATTTTTTCAACATTGTGACAGAATTGATGGTCTAGTGAGCCTTTAAAACACCATTTTCACAATAAAACTAGATTATGGCTTTTCTTTTATTGTATACAGTTTTGACTTAGTAAGCTGAATTCTGCAATTCTAAGTAGAAAACTTTATGAACAGAACTATTCCCTTTGGCAACTATATTCTCTTCTGGTAACAGGTGCTTTTATTTCATTTCAAAAAAACAGACTTTCTGCTATAAATCAATGTAGCATTTCTTCTTTCTTCATTACATGTCAACTTCTGGTTTTTCTACACTTTATTGGATTACACTTAGTATGGGTGCCAAACATATTTATAGTATTGGTGGATCAGTTCACAGCATTTTTTATTTTTTTCCCTAAATGAGATGAGTGCAGTGCATATTCTTTTTTAAAACTGATAGTAGAAGTAATTTCAAGTGGCTTATCAAAGACCTCACATCTTTAGCAAGTTCTCAATTTTATCTATGAGAGCCAGATGAATTTAATATGCAACTTCTGCATTAACTTATTTCCTATCTTTGTGAAACTCATTTAGCATCCTTATGAAAAATGGGAGAGACACATTGAGTATGACATGGTTGGTTTGATTGCTTTGGAGACAGTCTATGCTACATTAATTAAATCATACTTAACATGTTCTATTGGTACCTGAAGTTCTTGAAAAATGTCCTTACTCTTAGAAATATTAATATGGTGAGCTGTAATCAGAAGAAATATTGGTACTGAGTTATGGAATTTAGAAAGATCCTCATAAGTTAGAAGGTTGTACTCTTCTATTTTATAATAATGAAAATCTGAGATTTATAGATGGTAATATGAAAAATGCCTCTGGGCTTTGAAGGGTAAAAAGATGTTACATATAACCTACTGCAGATATCATTTTAATTAATCATTTACAAACAATTCATTTACTGAAAAAGTGAATTCATATTTGACAAAGCCATGTTTTAATACTTGCAATGAAGTGAACTAAAGAAGACTTTTGCAATGTAACATATGCTATTACCATCAGTGAGAGACTCTCTCTAGTGCTTCTTAATCTTCTTATTTTTCTCTTCATGGCCTACCTAGAAAATGAAAGTAATATTTGCAGGGAACATATGGTAAACTGACAAAGCTGCTGGTTGAAAGGTAAAAGCTGCTGGTTGCTAATAGTGGGCAGGTGCTCTGCTTTCTGAAATACATGTTCAAGTGGAGTATAACTATGATTTTTAGGCAATCCTCTCAAAAAGTTTATAGACAAAGAATATTTATCATTTATATATGTAAGCAATAGACAAGTATCTATAATATCCCCATGTCATTGGACTTCATTTAGACATTTTTCCATTATGGTTTATTTTTCTTGTTCTCTTAGAGTTCACTATCAGTATCAGGTTCTTCTCATATTCATTACTTTCCTTGCTTTTTATTATCTCCAGGATCCCCATAGCCTTTGAACTTAGGTGCAGCATTTTTGTACCTGTTTATGTAAACTTTTGCAAAATGTACTGTATTTCTTTCATTAGTCTTTTAAAACAGCTCCTAGAATTCAACTTATATGAATTTAGGACAGTGAACAGTGGGAAAAGGTTATTGCTTTCTTCCTCATGGTGTTATGATTACAGTCCAGGTAACATTAAGAAGATCCAGGTAGAGGACCTCCACTCTACAGTCAAGGAAAACTTAAGAAAGTTGATTTAGAGCGTTCTAACCAGGGGAGAACCAATTTTATAAATCTAGGCAAAGGAATATAGGGATAATATTAGAGGAGCAGGGTTCTCTGTTCTTTCTTCTAGAATTCAAGTTCTTATTATCAAGATGAAAATTGATTAGTATAGATTTAAGACCACCAAAGTCACAGTCAGTTCAAGAAGAAAGTAGGCTTCAAAGTCAGGAATCCCATAACTAAATGTAAATAGTATGAACTTGAGCCTCAAAAAAGGAAACTTAGTGAATGATTGGTGTCCCAAATCAAAGCAGCATCAGTGGTAAGGGTGACCTGATTCTGGTGTGGAGGGCTAACGAATAGCATACATTCTATTCTATTCTACATGTTAGGCTGTGATGGATGCATAGTTTGGTGACAGCAATGAGTGAATTAGTGGGTGAGTAAAAGCTTATTTGAAAAGGTCAGACAGATAGCGGCAAGAGATTCATGTCCAGAGTCACACATGATCTGGTTGGTGATTTAGAGCTGTGTAAGGAGGAGTGTTGATCTGGGTTAACCTTCGAGAGTCCATGGAGGAAAAAAATTGGTAGATTGTTCCTTCATTTATTTTGTCCCTGCAATCACTAGATATTTAAAAAACACCTTCCTGGTTATTGAATGCAGAATACTTTATATATTTGTGCATAAGAAATCAATATTATTTCAAATTTTAACTTAAAATACTTAGGTAAAAAACTACTTTTGTTCCTTTTATAAACTATATAAAACATATTAAATTTTAGCAGATAAAAATGTACAGAGAGAATGACAGCTTTTAAGTTCATGACCCGTAACATGTAAATGTGTCTGTTTCTATCTGTAGTTGATTCTCTACCTACCTATGAATTGTCATTTATATTTTCCAAGCCATTTCCAATCAGTAGAATCTCTTCATCTACCACTGAAATTTATATTACTTAGACAGAATAAGTGAAAGTATAGAGGACATAAAAAAATAAACCATAAACCATGCTATTATACCATTCTTAAAACTCTTTTTAAATAAAAGACTAATGGTAGTCTAAGACAATCAATCTTCATGCATATAAAATATACTTAAAAAGGCTACTTTTTAATTTAATAAATAACTCAAAATTAATTAATTGTCTAAAGCTTAGTTTGTAAGAAATCCAATCTCAAGAGAAGTCACCCCAAAATTTTCAAATGCAAAAAATTTCCTTTCATATTTAGCCCTAATGATTAGATTCTGTCTTAAGATTTCATATATTTCTCTCCCCCTCTTCTCTCTTTCTGTTTGCCTCTGTGTACAATTATGTATATGAATATACATTTTATATGTATATATGTACATACATATATATGTATAAATATATCTTCATTTTCCCACATTTTCAATTGTTAATTTTCTGGAGCTGTCCATTAAATAAAAATATAATTACTCAGGGATGCCTGGGTGGCTCAGTGGGTTAAAGCCTCTGTCTTCGGCTCAGGTCATGATCCCAGGGTCCTGGGATAGAGCCACACATCGGGCTCTCTGCTCAACAGAGAGCCTGCATCCTCCTCTCTGCCTGCCTCTCTGCCTACTTGTGATCTTTGTCTGTCAAATAAATAAAATCTTACAAAAAAAAAAGACACCAAATGGAAATAAATAAATGTACGCATTCTTCACAATCATACAAGGGGAGTATCTCCTAGCATCCTCACTCTTTAAAAAAAAAAACATATATATATATATATATACATATATATGTATATATATAATTACTTTGTTACTCCAGCCAGTGATTTACAATATTACAGATTTCTAAGAATATACAGTATTTAAGGTAGATTATCTATATACGATAAACAATTTAAAAGATACATTTTTGAGGAAAAGTAAGGAAATTGAACAGATAAAAATTCCTTTTTAATTGACTCAATTATTATGATCAGATTAAACCTATATTATTTTAGTTTTATTCAGATACTTAGATTAATAATGAAATAGCCACCACAGTGTGTATGTTTTTGTGAATAAAGATTTTGAGAAAAACAATCAGTTCACTTACATACAAGTGGTTTTGTTTGTGCATTTTAAAAAGCCCAGAGACTGCAGGTAATGGATACCAAAGTTTTATTTTTCCCTCAAGGCACCTTTTGCTTATAAAGCAGTCAGTACTTACAGTTTTTCTTTCCCTGATTTCAGTTACCCATGGGCAACCAGCATCCTGAAGCAGATGACCTTCATTCTGGCATATAGGCAGAAGGTCAACAGTAATGCTATTTCCTTTCATCTCTTTTACTTTTCCCATGTATATGTATATATCCTGGAAGGTGTATATGGACAATAACTTTTGAAAAAACAATCTTGTCTCCAAATCCATCAGGTTTGAAGCAAGTAGACCTTGGTGCATTCAGGAAATTCAGGATGAGGTGAGAAAAATCAGAAAAAGGATGGTAGTGGGTGTGGAAGAGGAGGCAAAATGTTCTGTAGTGTTGGCTCCTAGAAGGGAGGAGGTGGAGCTGCATAGACCATATGTGTACTGTGCCAAGATGGGCAGATGGTATCCTGCAATCAAACAGCTAGCACATAGGGGCCCAGAAACAACCAAGGAAAAGGGAATAAAAGATCAGGTACTTAAGAAACTGGACATCCAGAGAGTCAAGATGGCGGAGAAGTAGCAAGCTGGGATGACATCAGGCAGCAGGAGATCAGCTAGATAGCCTATCAAACCATTCCGAACACCTACGAATCCAACCGGAGATTGAAGAGAAGAAGAGCAACAATTCTAGAAACAGAAAATCGACCACTTTCTGAAAGGTAGGACCAGCAGAGAAGTGAATCCAACGCGACGGGAAGATAGACCCCGGGGGAGGGGCCGGCTCCCGGCAAGCGGCGGAACAAAGGAGCACAAAATCAGCACTTTTAAAAGTCTGCTCCACAGGGACGCCTGGGTGGCTCAGTTGGTTGGGCAGCTGCCTTCGGCTCAGGTCATGATTCCAGCGACCTGGGATCGAGTCCCACATCGGGCTCCTTGCTCGGCAGTGAGCCTGCTTCTCCCTCTGCCTCTGCCTGCCACTCTGTCTGCCTATGCTCGCTCCTGCACTCTCTATCTGACAAATAAATAAATAAAATCTTTTAAAAAAAAAAGTCTGTTCCACAGAGGGACATCGCCCCAGAGGCTAAACTGGGGTGAAGACCTCATGGGGACAGTGTGGACTCAGGTCCCACGGGGTCACAGAAGGATCAGGGGTATCTGAGTGTCGCAGAGCTCACAGGTATTAGAGCAGGGAAGCCAGCTGCAGAGAGAGAGCCGAGGAGTGAGCTCTCAACTCAGGGTTACCTTGAAACGTAATCTGTGACACGGGCCGGTGCTCTGTGCGTGGGATCCCCAAAAGATCCGGGGAGACTCCGACCTGGGACAGCTCAGGGATCTGTAGGGTTCGGAGACTCCAGGTGGGACTCTGCCAGAGACAGAGACGCTTGGTCACAGGCTGGGTGACCTCGGAGCACAGACAGAGGCCATTGAGATGGGACTGATTACGTACGATTTTCTCCAAGCGAGGCTGGAGGGTTGGGAGAGGGGAGTGGTTAAACACTTTTCTCTGAAGGCGCACTGAAGACTGGGGCCCCTAGCTCTCGGCTCCTCCCAGCCGGAGATTGGGAGGCCGCCATTTTCATTCCCGTCCTCCGGAACTCTACAGAAAGCATTCAGGGAACAAAAGCTCCTTAAAGCGAACCTGAGAGGATTACTTAGCATGGCCCCTGGTAAGGGCGGTGCAATTCTGCCTGG
This sequence comes from Taxidea taxus jeffersonii, assembly GCA_003697995.1. NCBI lineage: Eukaryota > Metazoa > Chordata > Mammalia > Carnivora > Mustelidae > Taxidea > Taxidea taxus. The sequence goes on from ML106180.1 coordinate 27,555, forward strand.
GGCAGAGACCCTTGAGAATCACAACAACAGGCCCCTCCCCCAGAAGATCAACAAGAAATCCAGCCAAGACCAGGTTCACTTAACAAGGAGAACAGCGGAATTCCAGAGGAGGAGAAAGCAAAGCATGGAATTCTTGGCTTTCTCCCCATGAATCTTTAGTCTTGAAAAGTTAATTAACTTTTAAAAAATTTTTTCTTTTCTACTAATTTTTTTTAACTTTTACCCTTTCCTCTTTTAACGTTTTTTAACTAGTTTATCTTAATAACTTTCTTAAAAAAATCTTTTTTGAACCTTTATTATTATAGTCATATTCTAACCTTCACTGTATCTAACTTTATTCTTTGTACACACATAGGGTTTTTTTTTCTTTCTTCTTAAAAATTTGGGGTACAGCTTCTTCTGATAGATCAAAATACACCCCAAATCTAGTACCAGGCTTGATCTAGTCTCCAGCCCAAAGAAGTTCTCCACTTTCTTTTTTTTCTTATTTATTTATTTATTTTTATTCTCCCTACCAACTTACCTTATCAACTCCTTTGTTAGGAAAATAATTTTTTTTCATCTTTATAGTCATATTTCATCCCTTCATTGTGTTTACCCTCATATATGTTTTTCATTCTTTAAAATTTTGGGAGGTAGTTTCTTCTAAGAGACCAAAATACTCACAAAATTAAGTGGATGACCCTGTTCTAGTCACCAGTCTAATACATATAAATATTTTTTTTCTTTTTTTATATTTCTTTCTTTATTTGTGTTCTTTTTTTTTTTAAACTTTTTTCTCTTTTCAGAACTTCTTTTTACCCCATTCCCCCCCCCCCTCCACGATTTGGGGCCTCTTCTAATTTGGTTAAAGCACATCTTTCTGGGGTCTTTGCCACTCTGTTAGTATTACATTTGCTCCTTCATATATTCTTATCTGGACAAAATGACAAGGCGGAAAAACTCACCACAAAAAAAAGAACAGGAGGCAGTACCGAAGGCTAGGGACCTAATCAATACAGACATTGGTAATATGTCAGATCTGGAATTCAGGATGACAATTCTCAAGGTTCTAGCCGGGCTCGAAAAAGTCATGGAAGATATTAAAGAAACACTGTCGGGAGAAATAAAAGCCCTTTCTGGAGAAATAAAAGAACTAAAATCTAATCAAGTTGAAATAAAAAAAGCTATTAATGAGGTGCAATAAAAAATGGAGGCTCTTACTGCTAGGATAAATGAGGCAGAAGAAAGAATTAGTGATATAGAAGACCAAATGACAGAGAATAAAGAAGCTGAGCAAAAGAGAGACAAACAACTACTGGACCACGAGGGGAGAATTCGAGAGATAAGTGATACCATAAGACGAAACAACATTAGAATAATTGGGATTCCAGAAGAAGAAGAAAGAGAGAGGGGAGCAGAAGGTATATTGGAGAGAATTATTGGAGAGAATTTCCCTAATTTAGCAAAGGGAACAGTCATCAAAATCCAGGAGGTGCAGAGAATCCCCCTCAAAATCAATAGGAATAGGTCCACACCCCGTCATCTAATAGTAAAATTTACAAGTCTTAGCGACAAAGAGAAAATCCTGAAAGCAGCAAGGGACAAGAAGTCTGTAACATACAATGGTAAAAATATTAGATTGGCAGCAGACTTATCCACAGAGACCTGGCAGGCCAGAAAGAACTGGTATGATATATTCAGAGCACTAAACGAGAAAAACATGCAGCCAAGAATACTTTATCCAGCTAGGTTATCATTGAAAATAGAAGGAGAGATAAAAAGCTTCCAGGACAAACAAAAAGTGAAAGAGTTTGTAAACACCAAACCAGCTCTACGGGAAATATTGAAAGGGGTCCTCTAAGCAAAGAGAGACCCTAAAAGTATTATCAGAAAGGAACAGAGACAATATACAGTAACAATCACCATACAGGCAATACAATGGCACTAAATTCATATCTCTCAATAGTTACCCTGAATGTAAATGGGCTAAATGCCCCAATCAAAAGACACAGGGTTTCAGAATGGATAAAAAAACAAAACCCATC